>VYZX01030835.1:875628-890266 GCA_013401335.1 Brachypteracias leptosomus
AATTTTACATTATATCTGAGATTTAGAGCCTTAAAATGAAATAACTTCCTTTGACTTTGAAGATTTTTTTTTTTTAATTTCTGCATGTTCATAAATCTCTGAAGGGGATGGTTGGACAACAGCTCAATGTCATGCATCTCATGCTTGAACAGAAGTACCAGAAGATGCTTATTTTGCTTGTTTCGTAGGGCTGTTCACTGTATCGAAGAAACTTTTTATCTAGGACAAGTACAAAGACGTTGTTGCTTTAGGAGACTTGGGTATTCTCCTCATAATTCTTGTAATTTGAAGCTAGTGTGCAAAACATTTTGTATTTTTGTGTGTATGAAGACACTGTTCTGTACCCACAATTTACTAGATGCATATATTGTATATATGAAAACACATACTTTATGGAATTATCAGTTTGATATGTGTTAAAATTGTATACAAGAATTATATTCAATCTACATGGATCACCCTTGTACAGTCAGAGATGAATAATATACTTTGTCTTTTGTAAACTTTTCCGATGCCAATTAATACACTGACTATTAATCTTTCCAGGCTTTGCTCTCTGTACATGATATTGTTGCTCAGAAGAACTATGATCCTGTCTTGCCCCCCATGCCTGATGATATTGATGAGGAAGAAGATTCAGTTAAAATAATCAGACTCGTCAAAAACAGGGAACCATTGGTAGGTAACCTTGTCTTTTGTTTGGGGGTTTTGTATTTGTGTGCAGGGTGGGGAGTGTTCAGAGTATGAATGGGAATGGGTGTCATTAACTTGAAATGTGGATAGACAGACATTACACATGTTTATTCATAACATTCAATA
This sequence comes from Brachypteracias leptosomus, assembly GCA_013401335.1. Lineage (NCBI taxonomy): Eukaryota > Metazoa > Chordata > Aves > Coraciiformes > Brachypteraciidae > Brachypteracias > Brachypteracias leptosomus. The sequence goes on from VYZX01030835.1 coordinate 876,448, forward strand.
ATACACTTGTGACTTCCATTCACAGTTGTTATTAGTAAAGCATATGAAATTAATAATAAGCATTTGGTCATTCATGGTGTTTGAGCATTATATAAATGGGCCAGTCTGAGCATTAAGATCGATAATATATTCATCTTTTATCTTGAATTCAAATCATGAACTTGTTTCAAAATGAGAGAGGGAGAATGAATCCCTGAAGAAATCTTGACCTTTGTTGTGAACTGTGCCTGTTAGCATTCACGTTAAAAAATGTGACCTTTTGATACACTGAAAAGAAAGCATAAAAACATATTTTAAAATGCTTGAATTGAAATCTGGGCAAATTTAAGATGTCTGTTGTTGTACTTTGGATTATGAATACTAGAAAGTTAATATCTTCATGGGGATATCTGGAAAAATGAAAGTACTGAACCTAGGTTGTATTACAAGAATATTAAAGTGCTTTACTGATTTGATTATTTTTATTTGCTGTAGAGTGGGATTAATCTTGTATAAAATTGAACTATATTATTTTTCTCCTGCAAACCAGTAAGAGCTTTGTTTTATGTTATACTGGATATTTTTTTAATGGGTAGCAGTCTTGAAGAAATATCTGCAAAGTTACTTTGAGAAAGCTGTGATTTTGAACTTGAGATGACAGTAGGAGAGTGATGCCCCTGTTAGACATACAGGGGTGGCTTGTCCCACAGTAGACATCCTGCTGTCACTCTTCTTCTTGGTGGATTTTGGGCATCAATAAACAAGAAATAAGTTTTGGTATTNCAGCATTGCAGCTTTAAACTTTCTTTGTTTTGATAAAGTAAACTTGCTTTAGTATTTCATATCAGAAAGAATATTAATTCTGAAAGGTGTGAAGAAATTTTAACAAATAGCATAAAATGAGTTTTAATTCAGCAGCTTCTCTTTAGTGTTAATGAAAACACTTGTTTTTTCTTGAATTTATCAGAAAAATCTTAATTAAATCTTAATTTACATAGTTTCATGTTTCAAACATGATCTTCTACCAAGACTTTTGTGAGTTAAATACTGTAAGTTAATAGTATCTCAAAATGGTTTGGCTAACTAGCAATTTTGAAAAGAAAACTGGGAGATTTTCTGAAAATTTGCATGAGATATATGCATTGTATGTTAACTTTTCAGATTTTAAGCCCTCTTAAATGGAAAAATATAATTATCTAAGATGAAGATTATCCTTGAACTGTTCCTCAAATTCCACTAGTGCCCATTCACTCCAGTGGGATACTGAGCTCTTCCATATATCCATGTGGCTGTTGTGGTTTACCCCAACTGGCAGCTCAGCCCCACACAGGCACTTGCTCACTTTTCTCTGTGAGGTGGGGCAGAGAATCAGGATGAAAGTGAGAAAACTTGTGAGTTGANTCATAATCTCTTAAGGTGCATCCATACTTAGTACAACTCTTGTGCCAAGGAGATAACAGAGAGTTTTAGAATTTTATTCTGCTAGGTAGGAGGGCAGCCATGGAAAATAAAAAAAAAATGTGAGAGAACTCATTTCTTCAGTTTAAGACTGCTTAGTTAATTTACCAAGGCAAAAAGAGTCTGTGATAGACCTGCTGCTAGGAAGAGGCAAAGGGCAGGAGCTAATTAAAGCCCACAACTGCTTGAGAGTGAGGACAGTAGCATCAAACTCTTCTCAGCAGTGAAAGATTCTAAAAGGCAGATCAATGGCCACAAGTTGCAGCCCTGGGAGGTTCAAACTGAGAATGAACAGAGTATTTCATTACATGAGAAGTCCAGCACTGGAGCAGACTAACCAGAGATGTCAAGTCTCCAATCTGTACCATAAGGCAAGAACTGACTTGATCTGGCATTTGCAGTAGTCCTGCCCTGAGCAGGAGACTGTAGCAGGCTGCCCAGAGAGGTTGTCAAGTCTCCTTCTCTGGAGATTTTCAGAACCCACCTGGACGTGTTCCTGTTTAACCTGTTTTAGGTGAACCTCCTATGGTAGGGGGTTGGACTAGATGATCTCTAGTGGTCCCTTCCAACCCCTACCATTCTGTGAACTGGTCTGAATGACTTCTAAAAGCCACTCTTTAATTTCTAAGTTTGTACCTTATCTGTATGGGAAAGGAGTATTTGTGGTATTTCCAAATCCCCAGCCTTTCTTGACGTTTTATTTTTATTGGAGAAGAGTTTATGGTGAGTTCTTTTTTTCATGTTCCTTGTTCTCCACGAAGACTTTGAAGAATAGTGTATAGTGTTCTACTCCTTTTCCATAACACACCTTCAACCCATTTTAACATTATTGATGTTAACATCAAACATAAATTTATTTGTGGCAGATTTATAGTGACCTATTATGACACGGTCACCACAATACATAACAAATCTATTATTTGTGTCTTTGTCTTCCCTAGATTTTTTCTCTCCCCTTAGGTAGGAATGAGAAGAAACATGAATAGTAATTCAGTTAATGTCTTAGCAAATTATGGCATGGCAGAATAAATAAAGATAGGCTTATATTAGGTATATTAGATCTATGGCATTTATGCTTCCTGAAGTTATTTTACTAAAGAAAGGCTGTGCCATGATCTGTTTTTACTAGACTATTTAAAATGCCATTTTCTGTTTTTTTCCATGTCTTTTTAATGGCTTGTCCTTCACAGCTTGTTCTAAAGTCTTGGATATTCTTAGTACAGATCAAAGAGTCTCTACTTGTTCAGTGTATCTATTTGCTATTGCCCAGTCAAAGTCTGACTTCCACTTATATTATTATATTGTGATTCTTGCTACTGAGCTTGAGACTGGAGGTACCATGCGGTATTTTTTCTGGAATGGAGGTTGTCTGGTTTCGTGACTTGAAGATACTGAGCTCTTTGGACTTTTCTTTCGCCTCAGGTACATTCTCATTCTCTGTTGTACCCAAACAGTAGAGATGGCTTTTCTGCAAAGCAGTAAACTTTACATCAGTTGCACATCCTGGACATTCTTGACTTGGATTATCTCCTTTGGATGACTTTCAGCAATACTCTCTGAAGCAAATGAGACACTCTCTTAACTTCTTTAGAGTATATAGAGTGACCATTTTTGTATAAAACTGCATGACGTTTCCTCTTGTACTTGGTCGTGCTTTTCTCTGAGTTAGCACCTCAGGGGTGTGTTGAGCCGGTGTTAATCACATATTAATGAAGCCTGAGTCTCCAGGAGTAATCATCTCAGAAAAGAGGGGAAACACATGGTTTGTGGGAGAGCCTTCTGTTAGCCAGATTCTGTCAGTTGAGAAGTCACTGCTGAACTTCCCTTCAGTTTTTTGGAAGAGATGATTTGAACTTTTTGTTAATCCTTCCCCAGTTGCTGTTTTTTTGTTTGTTGTTTTTTTTTTGCCTAAGTGCTTCATTGGCAAGTGCCATTCTAGCAGTGTCTTGCTCAAGTGAGGTGAAATTGCATTAGGAGGTTTTATCTGAACAAAGTAATTTTAAACATCTCTGAACCTTATGTAAAGAGCAGTAGAAACGTCTCATTTCAGAGATAGTCCAGAGCTGAACTTAGGTGAAATGAATTGTGGTGATTTAAAAGAGTCATTTTGCCCGTGAGATTCTGCAGCTCTTGCTTGCCTCGCACTCTGAGTCCCCATAGTTCAGTTCTTACTAGTGATTATTCTGGGTACGGGGACAGCTTTAGTGTGCATAGCCTGCTTTTGAAGGTAGGTAGCCGATAGTTTTATTTGCATTTTAAATAGAGAATAATTTAAAATAAAATTTATTGAAGTACTTATTTGCATTCAACATTTGCATTCAACATCTGCATGTGCTTTTATTTAACAGAAAGGTATGCAAAAATATTACTGATGTTTCAAACTCTCTTATTAGTAATTTATTTTACAGATGAGTTTTTCTTTCTTTAAAAATAAATCTTATAATATTTGTATTCTGGAACCAGCAAATAAATGGATGGTCACATCTGTGAAACCCTGAGTGGTGCTCACCAATCACTGTTCCTACGTTAAAAATGAAAGAAACCAAACAAAACAACCCAGAAAACAGTGAAAGAGCCTTGCTGAAGGGGCTTGTAATATTTTTAGTGCTTTTGCATGGTATACCTTTAAACATTTTCTCAGTCTGATTACCATATGGCTCCCAAACTCCTTATTTTTCCTTTTAAAAGTATTTTAAACTGAGCTATGCTATTACATCTGTGTATGTCTCATTTAGGGTAACTTACACTTTTGGCTAGCAGCACTGAAAATATTTTCCAGCTCTGAAGGTCCAGTCTAACCTTCTTCCATTTTTAAAGCCTAAATGAGGAGCTGCACTGCACATGTAACTGAAAGTACTGGAGCTGAACATCTCATAAGGAGAAATTCTTGCCAGATTATATATACCTCATAGTTTAAGCAGGGCTGGCAGCAGTACAAGAGAAGCTGCTCTTTCAGAAAATCAACTCTTCAAGTTTTTAAAAAGAAATCCACTTGTGTTTGATGATTTCTTTTTAAGTGCTCTAAATTGTGAGAGAAGGGGAATTCAAGGAACCCATTTTTTATTTTGTGTCCTGTAAGTACAGCAAAAATACATAAACTCAAGAGAGCTTTTCATGGGCCTGCCCATTCCCTTTTGAGTGTGCTCTAGGGGAGTTATTGACAGTAAGCTAACCTGTAAATTCGAACTCAATATTGTGCTTTGTTTGAAAATTCCAATTTACCTGTTATCTTTACTGGGGCATCTTTCAAATTGGTTAATCTGTGCTGGAAAAATTCATTTTCTACCAGTAGCGATAAATGTGTAGAGCATGAAGTGACCATTCCACTTGGACAACAGCCTTATTGTTACTTCCAGATGCCCTCTGGGTCAATACTGTGATCTTCAATTGCACACAAGGTTTTTCTCTAGGGTCTGCCTGAAAATAAGGTGAAGTGAAGTACCCACTGTCAGACATCAGTGCTGGGCTGGGGTAGCTAGCTGATCACAGTGTAAGGCTGCCAGTCATCTCTTACCTTTTGCATTCAGTGGCATTTAATATAATTGACTTCTAGGTAAAAGACATAAAGACTTTCTGTTCAAGGTTTTTTTTCCCTGATTAATTAGGAAAGCCTCTGTTTTACATAGACAATATAGTGAAGGTGTCCTGTATTTATACTTGGTTCTAGCATCATAATGCTGCTTTTCTTCTTTTTGATGGATATATTCAGAAAAAAAGATCCTTTGTACTTTTAAGCAGATATAACTTTCCAGGTATTAACAATAAACTTCAAATTAATAGCTGTTGCTGCAAGGTCAGAACTTAATATTGAGATATAGGCTAGAGGCATTAATGCTTTGTCTAACATATTCCCAATGGTATGCAATTCTTTTTGCACAGAAGTCTAATTTGAGTGTTTAAAGTGAGACTAGCTGCAGCTAAATCTTTATCTTTTTGAAACTCAGACTCTTTTGAAACTGTAATACAAACAAATGCTTAGTGGTGTAACTACCTTATAAAAAGTACATAAGAATAAGGCCGGCAAATTGCAGAATTACTTTGCTTATGGGTAGGATTTCATCCTAATAAATTTGAGATGTAAAATAAAATGCACAAAACCAGCATATCAGTTTTGCTGTGGAGTACTGGCTACTGTTAAAGTTTCAGCCAAAAAGAATATGTGGTGAATGTTTTAATTTTTCTCTATTTGCAATAAAAGCTACTTGCATATAAAAGAGAAAATAATCTCCCATTTTTTGTTCATGTCTTGTGTTGTATTTCCATTGTAGAGGTAGAGGGAAATGGAAACAAATTTATTTAGAGTCAGTAAAATTGTTAGCTGTAGTAAAATGTCTCTCCTGTTATTCATTTGTATATATTTCAGCTTTACTTTCATGAAACAGTTAAAAATTGAAGTAGTGATAAACACGATGTTCATGTTTAATCTGAACAAATATAGAAAGGTAGCTGTAAAAGCACTTTAATTATACAAGGAACTCTATAAAGTACTTGAGTACCTTACTTCAAGCAGAACACTTCTCTGATGGAGGGAAATTCTAACCATTGCCTTGTACTCAGACATGAAGTAATACTGTTCATTCACTGATCACAAATATGGGAATTTTCATAGAATTGGCTTACCTACCAGAGCCCTAAACATCTCTGTTGATTTACAAAGTTAGACCTATCACAGGTTAACTAATGACATTAATATGGCAAAGTAATCACGTGCAGGTAAAAAGTTGTTGGTCAGAAGGTGCATTTTTCATATTATTTTTTAAAAATACTGGATCAAATAACCTTTTTGGAAGTGATTATACAGTACAACTTACCTAGATGAAATTCCCCTCATTATTCTCTGGATTCTGTCTTCCAGAGCAGGGCCAGCATATCAGCAAATCCCCCCTTGCTCCTTCCCCCCTGCCTGCAAGAACGGGACTGCAGCTGAAGCAGCCACTCTGTGCCTCCGTGTCCCTCCCTTTGTCACTTGGTGCTGCTGCTGCTTCCCCATCACCTTCAGCCTTTTCCAGCGCACCCTCACAGTTCCAGTTGCAAAGGCATTTTTCTCATCTAGACAGCTGTTCACTGGAAATTTAACTACATGATGTCATTTTACCTAAATGCCTTGTGCCTGTATGAAAACAGTCATGACTAACTCAGGAAATGTTCCCCTCCTCTGCATTTCTGTCCCGTGGGTATTCCAGGTGAGCCCTGACATGCAGGGACATTTCTCAAGCTTGTGTTTGTTTATTGATTACACTGTAAAGTAAAACCATGATCAGTGGGTGCCCAGGCAGTTCTGAGCATGAAATGCAAGAATTGCAAACATGGATAAATTTTTTTGTACCCATAGTATGTAACGTGGCCTGTTTTAATGTAGGAAAAACAATTTATCAATTCTCAGAAGTAGGTTAGTACAGTTTTAGCAGCAGGCTCAAGTAAGGTATGCTGCAGTTAACTTTAAGTTGAAAAGTGAGCTTTTACTATCATTTGTCCTTTTTTAAAAAAAGTTGTGTACGTACAAAATGCATGAGTTACTTCTGAATGGAAATGAAGTAGCATTTTAAGAGGATGGTAATAGAGCAACACATCTTGTATATTTTCATAAGCAAGTATAATTTCTGGCTTATTCATATATCGATACAATGTCAACATTTTGCAGCTTTACATAGCAAATGGTTTTTGGTGTAATGAATTAAAATTATGGTGAGATGAACCAAATAACTTTTTTTTTTTTTTTTTTTCCACCCAAGGGAGCTACTATTAAAAGGGATGAACACACTGGTGCAATTGTTGTGGCCAGGATAATGCGTGGAGGAGCTGCAGATAGAAGTGGTAAGGTGTTGCTGCTTGGCACTAGCCATTCAAGTTCCAGAGCTCAGAACAAGATGAGATAAAATGGCATATTTTGTAGAAATGAAATACATCACTATCACAAATGAAAATATTTGGGGTCTGGACAGTTTTCCAAAGCGACATTTCAACTAGTCACTTGAATTAGTTTCATATATTAGTTTCAATACTAGTAATAGTATTCATGCTGAATTTTTTCCTCCATTCAGTTGTAACCAGGTATCTTTGAGTTAGCAGATACAGAGGGATTTTTCAGATCTGTCATGGTCGGTTTCCAATTGAAGACAGCCATTTAGAAATGATAGAATATGCCAAGATTTCAACTTACTGATGGGGGAACTCAGGATGGTTGCATTATTTTATATTGGCGTATCCATTCGGAGTTTCAGCTGGTAATTCTCAAAATACCAGCACCTCCTTGACTGCCATTGTTTAGTTTGGGATGCTCAAAGTCTGCAAGAACTCAAGCAAGAGGTCCTGAATTATACTCTGAAGTGCCTCTTTTCACTGACAAGAATCTAGGACAGCTGTGTTTCACACTTAAATGGAGTAATGGAGTAAATCTATATATATATAGTTAAATTAGTAAGCATTTGTGCCACAAATTAGCACTCACAGCCTAAGTGATCTTTGCAGCACTCGCAGCTGTGTAGCAGTAATAAAGTAGTATTAGAAAAAGAATTGGCAGAGACATTTCTCAAACATCTGCATAAAAGTCTGGAAAAGTCATAGAGAAATGGTACTAATTTTCAGGAGGAAGGAAGAGCAGTGACTAAACCAACCATCTCATCTTATCTGTGAGGACAGTAGCTGTCATTGTGTTCACCATCTATTCCTGCTTTTAAGTTAGAGATTAAAAGTGGATTAAGAAGGGAGAAAAAACCTGAATGTTAATGGCATTTTTTGTATAATACATAGCTACTGTTTAACAATTCTTCTTTGTCTTCTGAAGGTCTTATTCACGTTGGTGATGAACTGAGGGAAGTCAATGGGATTCCTGTAGATGATAAAAAACCTGAAGAAATAATACAGATTTTGGTAAATACCAAACACTTTTAAATTAATTTAGAAGAGTCAAGAAAAAGTAATTAAGACTTACTGTTTCTGGTGTACTTCTTAGAAAAAAATATATTCTACAATGATGCCTTTTCTTCCAGTACTATCATTTACAAATCTCTATTTCCTTTCTCTTAAGGACTGATTTTCCATATATTACATAGATATGCAATTACAGATTACTTGTAAAGAGTTAATGATGGTAATATGGCTATAAATGTGTAGCAGAATGTTGCAGACCTCAGTGTATAATGTGCAGTTTTTAAGGCACATTGTGATCTGTTGAATTCAAACTATTTAAAATGTATTCATTAATGACGTGTTAACTCCATGTGAAAATTAATTCATAATACATATACTTGATAAACTGTATAACTAGTATATTAAGATTGTATTTTAAATGGATTTGCAGTATATTTGTAGTATGTAATCATATATATAATTATGTTTGCACTCCTCTGAACTACAGTCTCTAAAGCGAGCCTAGTTACTCACTCATGGAGAACTATTGCAAATTAACCAATTTAACCTTTTTCAGAAATACTTAATATTTTTGCAGCAAACAAACCAATGAGACTCATGACAGCTCTTTATATTCATGGTGTAGCCATTTCTATATACATTAATCCCTTGCTGTCCTGCCGTATGGAGTGGCTGTCTCACGCTATTGGTTCAGTAACTGAGATGATTCATTTCAAGTGCTAGCTTGCTAATATTCATACTTGCTTTATGGTTTTGTGTTCCCTACAGAAACATTTTCCTGCAAAAACGAATAGTTAAAAATCTCTCGAAACACAATAGCACTAGAAAAGGTGTGAACAATTTCCTCATTTAGCTCCTTGAGGTACAATATAAACATCAAAAGCTAGCTACAGCTTGTTTCAAAAGTAACAGAATTATTGATTCCAGTCCTGTGGCTGGTGAAATAAGAACTTGGCTGCTGCTGGTTGAACAGTGAGCTCTTGGCAGAAGTGTGTCTCACTTGGTAGTGGACAGGCCTGGTTCCATTTTGCCTAAATCATTGGCTGGCTGTGCACTCGGCTGGTTTTATGAAACTTGTCGGCTGCATGCAATAGTAGCAGAGGCTCCAGCTGATTAGCACTTCCTTCAATAGCAAAATGTCACTGAGGCAGTGGGAATATATTGTGGTTAATAAGTAAAATGCAGCCAGACACACTTTAAGTGGGATATAGGGAAAAACGAATGGATGAGGTGGTTGATGATGGCTAACTTGTTTTAAGATTTATTGTGGAAGGCTTTTTTTCCATTTAGTACACATAGCCTATTCAAATATGTTTTTCTTTTCTAGTTTGTTGAAGCTGCCAAAAGAATAAATCCCCCCCAATAGTTTTATATGATAAATATGGCACAAGTCTGTTTGAAATTTTCTATCTTTTTTAAATATTTATTTTTTGGAAAAATGAAATGTTATTTGCATTTTTCCAGGGATGTCTAAGCTGTGCCAGGAGTCCAGCATTTGCTTCTAATATGCATACGTTTTAGCTGTAGCATTTGCTACAGTGCAGAAGTGGGACCTCTGAAACATGAAGGTCCTGGTTTTTATCAGTCCATCTCTGCCCACCAGTGAAGCAAATAAAACCAAGCATTTTAAGTGGGTATTTATCTTTGCAATGCAAAGTTTGGTATGGTGGAGCTGTCAAACTCATCGGTCATGCTTGGGAGGGGACAGATTCACTATATTTGAATATTTTAAAATTAATTTGGATTTCTTCTGAGATTGCTTTGAAATGTACAGCTTAATTCTCAGTGCATTTTCTTTTCATATGTTCACTAGGCTCAGTCTCAAGGAGCAATTACATTCAAGATTATACCTAGTGTGAAGGAAGAAGCGCCAGTGAAGGAAGGCAAGGTAGGCAAGACTATTTCAGAAGCTCTTGCAGTAGCTGTTGTGCTCAGCATGTTATTGTTTGCTTGGATGACAGGTTAAACAGTGTGACTTATGCCTCTGGACACAGTGTTTCTGATGTGACAACGTGTAGCACCCTGTGCACTTCAATACTCACGTGCTGGATTTACAAGCGGGTGTAACATGGTTTTTAAGCCCTAACTCTATAGCAGTGAAGTTGACATAGGTAATCTTTGGTCATCTGAGAGGACCTGGCTTGCTTCCAACTACTCCTTTTCTTCCATCATATGCTGCGTAGAAGACACTTGATAGCACCTTGGTTCAAAAGTATCTTCTCTTCTGTTTCCCCTGCAAAATCCTATTTGCTTTGGACCATACAGCCTTTACTACATCAGGATTGCGGTTGCAGAAGCAACAAATTTAGCATTCCTATATGAACTTCTAATGTTAAATGTCCATAAGGATGTTTTACAGCAGTAAATGTTCATTGCTTTACATTATTTAGTTGAATGGTTTTGAATAGTAAAAGCAAAAAAGGGAGATACCTTTGGAATACATTTAGTATTTTGATTCTAAAGATAAACGGTTTGTTTCAGATGTTTATCAGAGCCCTATTTGACTATGATCCTCATGAGGATAAAGCAATTCCTTGTAAAGAAGCTGGACTTGCCTTCAGAAAAGGAGATATCCTTCAGATCATGAGCCAGGATGATGCAACCTGGTGGCAGGCCAAACACGAAGGTGATGCCAATCCCAGAGCAGGCTTGATCCCTTCAAAGCATTTCCAGGAGAGGTGAGCTGCTGAGAAGCATAGTTTCATTATTTTCTGTAGTAAGAGAAGACACTTATTTGCCAAGTTGTTAAGTTAGCATAGTTGTCATGTGTAATGCTCGTAGATTACATGGGTATGATAAACCTACATTTCCAACAAGACAACTGAACTTGGAAACCTGTTGCTGAAATACTTTGGATTTCCTTATTTGTCTGACTAGAATCAATAATGACAAAAACTGATAGCGTAACACTGATCCAGATTGAAAGAAAAACCATATGGAAAATAGCACATCAGTATATGTATTCACACTGATGTACTATACAGGAGTAAGAACTGCAGCAGGTTTTGGAGAGCTAACAAAAATTTGAGTTTGAGGATTTAATTTTTTTAGATTGTGAATAGATTGCATTGTTTTGAGTTAATTTCTTAGAAAATCTTCTGGATATTTTGCAATAGTCTCATGATGCTAAGTGTTTAGTAATCCCAAACTTGCAGTGAAAACTGAGGAGTCTGTGTCTTTCCCCCACCACCTCCCATTTTATAGGAGATTTGCACTAAGAAGACCAGAAGTGCAGTTTCAGCCACTGAAAGTTTCCAACAGAAAATCATGTAAGTCTGTTAACCTGGAGTAGAAATCATACTCCAGATCTCTAACCTTCTAAACCAGCAGTTTATTTCAGCCCTGTGACTACAGGATGCATTTCTCCTGGGCACAATAGCTTCTTGATCACATTGTATCAGTAGGAAAATAAATACTAAAGCTGAAATTAAAACCTTTAAAAGCAGTTTATAATTTTTCCCAACCTTCTAACTTTGTTTTTGAAGCACCGAGACCAATTAATGTTTTGATGTATAATATTACAAAGGTTGAAGAGTTTTCTTTTCCTGTTGAAATAGTACAAAATTGGCTCTACAGTTTATGTAATTTGGACTGCAGCAATGCAGAGAAATTTATATTGAGAGAGAGATAAAAGGTCACATAGTATCCCCTTCACTACCCCATATAGTTGGTGATTTTTGGTGTCCTGTGAAGCAAGACATTGACAACTTTGACAGGCTTTCACAGAACCACTTTTTAGTGTTTTTTAAACAAATTCATTCGTAATAACCTATGCTTTTAAATACAGTAGTTGCACAATTATAAGAAAAATAAGCTCTAAGAAAGCACATACATTGAAACAAATATTTTCTTTCCCCTGGAATTTACATCAACATCTGGTTTAAGTATTATTTTATATTTTACTTGACCTGTTATTTCTTTCAGTTGTACAGGCTCACAACAAAGTGAGTACAATGTAAGAAACTATCATGCTTCAGTAGGATCTAAATCTTAAATACAAACATGTTTATGATTCAACCAGAAATATCCAGAAAGTGGTCTAAAATTTCCAACCATCTTTCATTCTCTAACATTAAACCAAAGCATGGACACTATGGTAAACAGTGGATGCTGGCACACTAAGTGCAAAACTAAATGCTTTTAACTTTAAAACTTTTCATCAAGTTTTCTATTGCAATTTTCCTAACTCCTTGCTATGGCTTTTGTGTTCTAAAGTTTGACAATTACTCTTAGTTTTCTAATAATCTGCATTTTCTATCTTTCATTCCATTTCACTGTTTGATTGTGTGCCCTAATTCCCTTGATTAGCTTTGTAATTACAATAACAGACTATATGATTGCATTATAGCTTTTCTAATTTACATAGATCTTGGAAACAGGAGCTCCTCTAGCTTGTAGTAAATCTGTTGTTTTTCTAGGTTCTAGGCCGAGTTGCTCTGCCCCAGTTTTGGAAAAGTGTCTGATCCCAGGGCATAGCTATTTCTCTCTGTCCACTGTTCTTGAATCTGGATAATACCCTCAACAAGAACCTTCAATTAAGGTGGCACTGGTGCTTTTAAAGAGGTAAATCAGCTGCTGCAGCAACACCGCATGATTCCTTTTGTAATGGACTGCATCTTTTTAGCAACCTTCAAGTGAAAGGTTTTACAAGATGCATCTCGCCCTTCTAAATAGGTAGCCTGAACTTGATTGGCAATTGCCAAAATTACAACCCAAAGACGACCCACAATATGTGGGATGTCTCCTATTGTCTCTGCTGTTTCCACTGACTTTGCCTTAACCAGCTTAAATGGGAGAAGAGTTCCTCTCTTCTTCCCCTTTCCTTTAAAACATGGCAGAGCCATAGGGTCAAGCAGTATACCTATTATCGTTCTCTTTTAGAATTTCTTTCAACAAAGCAAGGTCCACCTAAATACCATCTAGAAGGCATTGGTGCCTCTTGAATCAGGAAAGACTGCAGAGTGATAGGTGTGTCCTTTTTTTCTCTTCCCCATTTCTTAGGACAGTCTGCTGCTGCATCTGCCAGATTTCCATGGGAAGAGGGGAAGTGCTGTTCTGAGTAGAGGTCCATCCCTTCGTTCAAAGACTAAACATGTTTTTAATGCTGGGAGGGAATTCAGATCCTTCATAGAGGAGGCATTTTAAGGACCAGAATTCAGCTATAGAAAAAATGTTGTGACTAGAATGTTGCTCGAGTTGCTCTCAGGAAAACCTTCCACTTGCTTGGCTTTTCAAGAAGATTCCATGTAAGATGAGAAACTCCACTCCCTTGTGATCTTTGTAAAGTTAGGAAGTTTTTTCATGTTACCAAGCATGGCAGTGAATCTGTCAGATGCAGAAGCCATGTCTGTATTTGTTGCACAGCAATCCCCTTGCCAAAACTGGGAGATGCTGGAAAAATAAGCATTGCTCAGCAGAACAAACAGGATACTGCCAGTATCAGGAACACGTAAGGAAGGTGGCAGAAGGAATAGAGAATTGGAAGGGACTTCTGGATCTGATTTTTTTTTTT
>VYZX01030835.1:902648-952368 GCA_013401335.1 Brachypteracias leptosomus
TGAATATACTTCTATTTAAATTAATGCAAAATAGTTGCAATCTTTTGTTCACTGCTTTGGAATTACATAATTAAATCTCAATAAGCACAACTTTTTACATCAGCATTCTTTTAAAATATTTTAAGAGAGACAGGTTCATGCATTGCCTGTTTTCAGTTTTGTTTTCTGTGTAAGGTCCAAGTGGATTTCTCTATGTAAATGCAAGGATGTTGGTCTGAGATGACCCAGTTTATACTGCTAGTGGTTAAAAGAATAATCAGACTTTTCTACTGGGGTTTTTTGTTGTTCATTTTCTTAGAGATGTAAGTAGTTCCTCTTGAACTGTTGTTGGGCCTTAATTAAGTTTATTAGTAATGGCTTTTGATTTTTATTTCATGCTGAGAAGTGTTATAAGGTTTGGAGACATCTGTAGTTTGAGAACATTTGTTCTTCATGTTTTCTTCCCAGTGGCTATTGTTATTTCACCAAATCTGTTACATTCCAGGAGTATTTTATGGGTTTTCATGTTCTAGCCATACAGCTGAAACCAGTGATCTGGTGCAAGCTTCTCTGTGTTAGAATTTTATGTTGCTTTAGTGACAGAATTTTACCCTTTTGTTTTATAGTCTGCATACTTGGCACCTAAGGTTAATACTTGCTGATATCCATATTCCACAGACAGCGTAGCCTGCAGCTCCTTTCATACTCATCAAAGCTGACATTATCAAATGTTCTGGGCAAGCAATGCTTTTTCTCTTTGTTCTTCATAGGAATTTATTTTTAAGCTTAATCATTTTATAGAAACTTTATTTTTCTGTTGCATATCAGTATTGGTTTTGTTTTTCCCCTGGCAGTTTTCATTATATCTTTAATAATGCTCCATTCTTAATTTAAATATGTGAAGTGTGTTTTTCATCTTTCCAAAACTTTAAAATTTGCAAACATTAGCAGATCATTTTTTGCTGGTTCATCAATGTTTTGCAAGTATGGTCTTGTTTCAGTTCAGCTTAGTCTTTTTGCACAGTCATAGTTGCCCACCATAAAATGCAGTTATAAATGCAGAGTTCAATAGAAAATATTTATTAACTATTCTTTATAAAATAGCTTCTGAAGGTCACAGTGGAGTTAAGGCATGCGTGTGAGGACATATAATTGCAGATGTGAGAAAGGGAGAATCATGTTTCCAGGAATGCAGTAGCAGTATCATAAAAATGTTGGATGTATTTGAGACAGGCTCATCCTTCCTCTCCAACTGCATGTTTTCCTTGGTTTTGAAAGCTGCTTAAAGCAAGCTTTCTTGGGCTTCTGTATCGGGCTATTCAGATGGGCTTTGAGGAACAGTTAAAACAACTCTCAAATTGACAACAGTCTTAAAGTGGCAAAGCCATCAGCATATCACAGGTTTTTAATACTCAGTAGTTTTACAAGAGTATCTTTACCAGCACACAGCAGAGAAATCAGCCACACTGGAGATCTGCTTCATATCTCTGGCTCACATTTGGTTTCTTTAATTAATATAATAGCTTTTCTGTAATGTCCAAGTCCTAGTTGAACTTGTCGTTGAATTGAATCTTCTTAATATATAGGACAATATTAATATCTTCATTTTACCAGTGAGTTTGTCACAGAAATATCAAATATTTTAATCAAGAAAACCCATGTTAGCAGTGGAACCCTATCAACTGAGTCTTTGTGATGCTTTATATGCCTGTAAAAGTGACAAGGGATGAACCAGCTGAAGACAGTACTGAAAGATTTTCTCCTTTTTGATGCAAAAAAACCCCCAAACAAACCTGTGTTTTTTCCTCTTTTAAAACAAGAAGGAATGAAAATTCTTAAATAACCCAGCACCTGCTAGTTCGGTAGTGGAGTACGAATGAAGTGGATAGAGGAAAGAGGAACAAGTTACAAATTGTGAACCTAACAGCAGAAGTTGAACTGATAGGAAGATTTTGCAGGAAAAATATTTTTCCTTAAGATTCTGCAACTGGACATGCAAGCCAAGGTTAAGAAGATGTTGGTAGCTGACACCAAACTGAAATGAAGATGATTGATTTAGCTTCATTTGATCACTACCCTTACTTTTTACATATTTCCAGATATGTGGATTCTGGCTTTTGTGACAAAGCACTTTATTCTCTCAACTGTTCAGTAGCAAATGGTGAAGAATTAATCTTTCTTTTGGGGTTTTTTTTGTTGTTTTTTTCCATAAAATGATTCAACAGAAAATAATTCAGAACAATTCTCAGCTTGCTTTTAGGGCAACTGCTTTTTGTTGTGTTTTTTGGGTTGTTTTGTTTTTTAATGTGGAGTCTTTTAGATGAAGTCTCAGGAAATTTGCAAATCACTTCATGTGTCTGTATTACTAATGTTACTTTTAGCCTTTCTTTATATAACTGTCTACACAGTTAGGTGTAGTTGTGTAGCAAGAAAATATCCTCATGTCATGACAGATTTCACCGTAGGGCAGACAAGATCTCCCAGGCCCTCTCCTCAGTGTGTAAGCTCACAGCTATCAGCACTCCAACAGGGCTTTTCTGATTGCATTTACTTCAGTGTTAGTGTTCTCCTTTAAATAATAAAATAACTGAGTTTATTTCTTTATGTTTTCATATCTCATATTTTGGTCCCTTTTCCTTGGCCCATGTCCTTCTCAGTCTAGACAATATTGTTACTCTTTAAAATCTCATCATTCTGTTTTGTGGATGCTAGCTCTTCTCCTTTTTCATTGATTTTCATTTTACTTGTTCATATTTTGAATATGGACAAGTCAACCATCACTGTATTCCCAAAGAAATTTTTCTTCCCTTTTTGCGTGTATGCATGTGTTGTAGATTCCCATAGGTATAAGGACTCACATCAATAAAATCACTTAGTTAACATCCTCTGTGATCCAGGATCTGCAAAGATTTATGCTAAGTTGGAACTATGTGTGTGTAAAATACTAAGCCTTGTAGGATTTTGCTTCAGATCTGGTTCTCAATATTTGCAGAACCAAGTCTTGAATTTGCCAGATTCTGCCTTTGAAGAAAAAATTGTAACACAATTACTTCTCAAACACCTGAACATAAGTGCTATTACAAATTTATGAAAACATATTGCTAAAAAACCTGGAGTTACCACAAGTTTACATGTTTTCTGTCCTATGAAATGTTCTGGGGGGAAAAAAAATGTGTTGGGAATTTTCCAGTATTTAAAATATAGTTTGTGGTATACTTTATTATCCTCGAATAATGAAATCAGCTTTGCAGTCCTTCTCTGGAGTCCTTCCTTTAGTTCCTTCTAGAACAAAAGTGGTGCCATAGAGATACCAGTAAAATGTAATAAAATGCAATGTAAAGGTTTTGTTTGAAAAACAGTAATCATTAACAGAGGAGTAAATCACTTTTTAACATATAGTGTAGAAGAGTTTTTTGTGCTGTTCTGCTTGAAAATGCTTATGATTACCTTCTTTGAGAGTACTTTAAAGTTGTGTGAAATTTCCAGTGTTCTAGATAGGCACTGAAGGTGTCACACTATTGATGCAATTGTAAATGCAAATTTAATAGGAATATTAACTTCTAATTTCATGCTAACAGATCCATAATATGGGTACTGTATTGTCTAAGATGTTCCATAATGGTTTGGAATTTAGCTAACGGTGTTTGGTTTTACATTTAAACATATCTGGGAAAGGTTTCATGCACTTTTTTTATACTGTCAGCATGGAGCTAAGCACAAAAAGAATTGTTCCAAGAAGTTAATTTTCATTAACTCTTTCAGCCACCAGATATGCTCCTACCAAATGTTGTATTTTTTGCCTGTGTGCCCTGGTGATTTAGTAAAATATATTAAGTGTGTTATGAAAGTCCAGATTGCATGAATTTCCTTATGCATATCTACTAATGTATAAGATACTCAAATTATTCAAATATGTTAACAACTTATTGTAATTATATTTTACAGCTTGTTGTTGCAACTGCTATATTTTTATTGGTAATCTTAATTTTGCAGTTTAAATTAGGAATTGTTATAGTTTAAAACAGCTGAAAAATATCATTCTAATGACCTGACTTATTAAACATATAATACTTTTTTTTTTATTCCATGCACCAATCCTCGAATGTTTGGAAGAGACTGTTTTCAAATGTTTTGAGAAGACTTAATTTCTTACTTTGAAAAACTCCTGTTCTTATTGCAGCTGGTTTTAGAAGAAGCTTTCGTCTTAGCAGAAAAGATAAAAAAACAAACAAATCTATGTATGAGTGCAAGAAGAGTGATCAGTATGATACAGCAGATATCCCAACATATGAAGAAGTTGCAAAATATAGACGACAACCTAATGACAAATACAGGCTTGTAGTATTGGTTGGTAAGTTGTTTTCTTTAATTTTGACCTAGTGAAATAGAGGGCTGCTAATTAGCACAGAATCATTGAGATTGGAAGGGATCTCAGGAGGTCACCTGGTCCAGCCTTCCACACAGCAGAATGAATACTGAATTCAGAGGAGGCTGCTGATGACAACAGTTTTGGGGAACCTATCTTATCATGTTTTCTCTTGTTTTCCCACCTCATATCTCATTTCTTTGGTGAAGAAGAAGGTGGCCTCCATCTTCTCAACAGGTATTCAGAAGGGTGCTGGTGGGTCCCATGAAGATATCTTTTTTCCAAGCTAGACAAGCCAAATTCCCTCAGTCTCTTCTCACAAGTCTTCAACTTCCAACCATCTTGGAGGCACTCCAGTTTATCAACATCTTTGTGATAGTGCAGGGACAGAGTATTCTTCACAGGGTCTAACAAGTGCTGAGAAATGGGGAAGAATCATTTCCCTCTATCAATGGGTTAAACTCTTGTTGATACAGCCCAGTCTTCTGTTAGCCTTCATTGCTGTCTGCATGTGCTGTAGGCTCATGCTTAGCTCACTGCCCACCTGGACCCCCAAGTACTTTTCATCCAAGCTGCCAGTCAGTCCTCATCAAATTTCACAAAGTTCTGCCAGCCCATGCCTGTAGCATATTAAGGTCCCTCTGTAGCATATCAAGGTCCTGCCCTTGAGCAAGTGACTTGCATCACCCATTTTGGCATCTGCAAACTTGATAAGGGCCCATTCTGTGTCCTGCTCCAGATTATTGATACAGATATGATGCAGAGTATGTCCCAGGGTAGACACCTAAGGAACTCCATTTGTAATGAGTCACCCACTAGAGTAAAGACCATTAACCTCTTCCCTTTGAACATGATCATCCATCCAGTTTTTCACCTATCTATTAGTCCACCTATCTAGACGGGATGTCCCAACTTGCATATAAGGATGCTTTAGGAGATCATGTTTAAAGCCTTGCTAAACCAAAAAGAGATGGCATTAAAATATAACTACCATGATTACTAGTCTGAACCTGGCAGTCAAGCTATACTAGAACTCAAAAGAATTAGGTCCATGTTATGCTCTTAGAGATCAATCAATGTATCTATGTGAAAAAAAAAGAAAAAAAAAAAGAACAGAATAAATGCCTGTAGTCAATGAAGACAGAATATATAAGTGGAAAGAAACAAATCCATCTACTGTGTTAGAATATAGTATCTGAAGGGGGCCTACAAGAAGGCTGGAGAGGGACTTTTTGCAAGGGTCTGCAGGTAATGGGTTCAAACTGGAAGAGGGTAGATTTAGATTGGAAATTAGAAGGAAATTCTTTACTCGGTGGTGAGACACTGAAACAGGCTGCCCAGGAAGGTTGTGGATGCTCCATCCCTGGAGGTGTTCAAGACCAGGTTGGATGAGGTCCTGGGTGGCCTGGTCTAGTGGGAGGTGTCCCTGCTGTGACAGGGGGGTTGGAACTAGATAGTCTTGAAAGATCCCTTCCAACCTAAACCATTCCATGATTCTATAAGTAGAAAGATGGATGAGAGGTGGGCTTCTGTAGGCCAAGAACAGATGTAAGCATAGCTGCAGAAGACTCAGGATGTCATCCTTAATCAGCTTTCTGTTCTTCTATAATCTGTCATTTCCATGGCTTCCCCACAGCATTTATTATCTAATCAAAATGTATTGTTTCAGTCTCCTTAAAAAAAGGAGAAAGTACATAATCTTAATTTTTTCAAAGGTGACCATTGAGTACTAGTGAGTAATGAGTTCCTACCAGTGAGTAATGTCTTATTGCTTATTGTTTCTTTTGCAGTAGCACATAGGCTGATGCTTCATTAGTAAAGTTGCCTTATTCTGAAAGCAGCAAAGCAGAGAAATATGACTCTCTATCAAGAACTGTTATGAACTGTTGAGTAGCTGTGTTTTTATATCATTCCTATCCAAGGGAACATTAAATTTAGTTCTTAATAAACAGTTTTGTCACTCTCCAGCACTAAAATTCAGCCACCTACTAGTGTGATCACTGTGAGATTGTGGGCTATATACAAGTAATAACATGGTTGAGTTGATTTTACAGTTACATCAACAGAGTGCAGTGCAAAAGTGTGATAAGTAGACTTTTTATAACAAATTGCATACGTCTGATCTAAGGAATACCTAGAGATTTCATTGGATTTTTGTTGTAATAAATCAAATGAAGAAAGTGTGCTTTTTCAGTAACAAAAGCAGTTCAGAAATTTATTGCAGACTTCAGTAATTCTAATGTTTTTCTCTGTATATTAGGAGCAGCTTAAGTCCAGCCAATACCATAAAAATGTCTTGGGCAAAATGTGGAAAAACTAGTAGAGCTAAGCAGTGCAGGTATGGTAGAAGTGAACACGTTTAGAAAGCTTTTTGTATGCCAGTAGCAGAATTCAGTATAATCCATCAAAGATAATTTGGATATTAGTACCAGGAAACAAAGGGGCAAGTAATTAATTTATAGCTGTAATTGGTGGGGGCACTAAATGTCTGTTGTGTTATGCTAGGCCTAAATGTGTAGTTTACTGTTGGAAGGGATTTTTAGGTTTTGGTTTGGCCTTCAATGAAGAGACAGACCTAGAATTGCTGCCTTCATTAAACCTTCCTGGTTGAAGGCATGGGCAGGTCAGCGTCGTTCAAAAAAAAATAAGGTTCTACTTTCCTACTGCATATTTCATTGAGCTATCGTTGGGCAAGCATGTGCAGTCATTGCATCATAGTGATCAGTTAAACTGATAATTGAGCCACAGGACCTCTGTGAGGGCATGTTTTCTACAGGGTCTTTATGAGCCCAGCAGGGATGTTGTCACCTCACTCCAAAAATCTTTTCAGAGAGACCACTTTGTTTTGCATTTGTTTCGTTTTCTTTTCTTTCAAATAGACTTCTAGGAGCTCAGTATGCATCCATGGGTGAAGAATGACTGCTTGGGTTAACCATCCTGAGACCTGCACCTATGTTATACAATGTTTTCAGTCATCTTCAGACATGTCTGAATGGTACAAAATTCAATGCAGATATTAATGATTGGTGGTTTAATTCTTCAAGTGCCCCTCAATACAGTGAGGTAGGCACTACAGTCCATTTGTGCCTGATTTGACCATTAATGAGCTTACAAAACTCAACATACAATAGCAAGAAACTTTAAATGTTCCTTTTAAATTAAAAAAAGAAAATAAAAATTTCTAAGTCTGTCACCAGAACTCTAAACATTGCTGCCTGGGGTGATTTATAGTAAACCAAAACTGTGCTACAGTCGTGGGTCCCACATGCCTGGCATTTTACTATTAGAATCTGGATTGTCCTTTTCAATCCCGATGTTTTGTTCTCTTCTTGACTTCAAATTGTGTTCAGATTCATAATTATTAGAAAGTGACATTTTTTTCTGCTGCATCAAAATGAAAAGAATATTCAGAATAGAAGTGTACATTACACTTGGGAGATGTAGTATAAAAATCAGCAGAGTGGGTGGCACTGCTAATTAGGAATCAGCCTTCAGCATCCATATGCTATAATTATAAGAACTCTGTGGAGACAGCACTGAAAAGAAGAATCTACACCTTTCAGCAGTTAAATCTAAAGATAATTTAAAAATGATAATCTGGAAGAGCAGAGAGAGTAGTAGCGAGGTTGTGGTCTGTAAACAGATTTGATCTAAGTTTCCAAAGCAAGCGAAGTCTGGATTCTTTATATATAAATAGAGCTCAAAGCATATTGTTGATTTGACAGCGTGTAAACGGAGGAAATAGTATTAGTGTAGATTTGATAGAAAAAATGTTTTGCTTGAAAGGAATACAATGATTTTTATTTTTTTTTAATTTGAATTCTACTTGTTTCATTCTACCTTGCTAGGATATATTGAGAATTTTAATTACTTTTCCCTATAAAAATCTGTATTTGCCTTAAATAGCTAAACTATTAAAAAAGGAATTTATTTTTTAAAAAAACAAAAGTAATGCCATTATCTACATGACACATTGCTTTCCTCTGCAAACATGCACCAGTAGAGGCTGCTGTGCACCATATTAAGTAAATATTTATACGTCCTGATAGATTAATTACAGGCAGCTCAGAGAGGGAACTTGAAATGTAGTTATGTGTTCAACTTATGTAAACATATAAAAAATTATAAATGCAGGAACTCTAGGATTTTACAAAAAGACCGTAGTCTGGGGGTAGCAGCAAAGTAGCAAGCATTTGCTTTTCATCATTATGTGTTTCTAACTTCAGACAGGGTGGATAGTAATTATTACAAATAGGCACCCGAAGGAGCTGAAGTATTAGGCTTTGCTTTTTGACTCTCATTAGTAATTAACCAATATATCACTACTTCATTAAAATCTGTATTAGGTTTTGTATTTCTAACGCCTGAAATGTCTTTGTTAAGAAGCACTCCCTGCATGAATGTGCCACTTTTACTGGAAGAGCAGGATTTTTCCTTAAAACCACATGTATTATCCTTGTATTATCTGGGATATGGTTCCAATGACTCAGTCTCTTCTGCATTCTGCTGTTGACCTGACTGAAAATGAAGCCACTACACATAAGCATGCAGAACTGAGCTCCTTTCACACACACACACACACACACACACACACACACACACACACACCACCATGACCCCACCATGAAAGGGGCCAGGCAGGCTGGAGCCCTGCGTGAAGAGCTCCTGAGGGCAGGCAGCAATTGCCCATGGAGCCTTTGAGACCTTACAGGACAGACTGCCCTCACTGAGACCTAAAGTACCACTGGCATAAGGCTAAGAGTTAGGGACTACTCAAAAGCCAAGAGGAACATCTGCTCAGTAGCCTCTAGGACAGCAGTACTCAAGTGGAGGTAGAGGAGATGGGTCAAAAAAGTTCCATGCAGTCTTTGTTTCTTCCTGCCATCCTCTTTCCAAGAGTGGTCTCTCTTTGGCAGCTGCATGAATAAGGAAGCATTTGCTTTGGACTAGTTCACACAGCATGCAGGAGACAAGCATAGCTTAAAAGAAAATCAACAACAAAGATAGAAAACCAAACATCCCAAATGGGTTGTGACCTGGGGAGTGCTTCCCTTTCTTCCTCTCCCCATGCAGTGCCACTCTGGACCAGCCAAAAGGTGGATGGTGGCAGCTACAGCCAGCCAGTGGCTGGGCAGCAGTCCTACCTACAGCTGAAGCTGGAAGGAGCACAGTGCTCCCAGGGCAGGAGGAGAAGGTGGGAGTGATGCTCCTTAGAGGAGCCTGATGCAGACAAGGGATGCAGCAGATAGAGGGCCTGAGGAAAAGGCCACACTGACACAGAGTGCAGAGGGTTTGAAGGGACTTTGTGCATGCCAGCTGGGGTCATCTAGTCTATGAGTTGGGGCAAAATAAATAGTGAAACCAGTTTTTGTGCTGGAGAGCTGCAGGTTAGGGTGCAGGGGTCTGTAGTAGGGCTGAGGATGGAGACAGGTGCATATTGAGGGTAGTTCTGTAGAAAAGAAAGTTAGCTTTGCTGTCAACTTTTTCAGTTATTTTTTTTCTCACTAATCTGAACAGAGTAACTGCCAACTGCATCTTCTGAAATTTGTCAGTGTTGTAGATTCTAGGAGAGGCCAGAACCATGGGCATTTCCAAATGATTAAAAGCCAGTATATATTACAGCTATATGCTACGTAGTCTTATATCAGAGAGTACTTATACCTGAAGATGAGAGAGAACTGGCTGCTGTGAAACAGCACAACGTTTTTCTTTCAGGTCCTGTAGGGGTTGGACTGAATGAACTTAAACGGAAATTGCTGATCAGTGACACCCAGCATTACGGGGTAACAGTGCCACGTAAGTAAAAATACACTTCTCTTCTCCTAATGCTATACTTGCGTTATTATCCCTTATTATTGCATCACCTCAAGGCACTTTCAAATCTGGGTCTTTAAATGCATGCTTGGCATCCAAATTACTTTTCTAATTTTTAAAAGTGCTGCTGCAATTGTATTTTAAATAGCATTGATAAACTGATAAGATGTTTTGGCTCAGAAGCATTGCAGTAGACTTTTAGTACAAGTTTAACATGATTGATGTCAACGAGGTTTAGTAAATGAAACTCAGCTGAAGAACACCCTGGATTTGGCTGTGAAGCAATGGAATGTACTCTGTTACCAATGCCTGCTTTCAGCAAAGTGGCCTTTATATATTAGGCTGAAAAATGAAGACTGATGATAAACAGTTTAATCTTGTGAAAAAATGAATTCAATCCCTTCGATTAGCTTTAGAAAACTTTATTTGGGGTTTTTTTTTTTCTTTCCCCCTATCTGACCAAGTAGTGTGATTTTTATAATTTAATTGTGCTCTATTAACTTCTACAATACTTTATTGAATTTTCTTTAATGTGGAGGACTTGACTGTTTTAGACTTTCATTCCTTGGTTTGCTTTTACTTGTTCTTGTGCCTCCTGTAGGGATCCTTCAAAAACATGGGTCCAACATTCTGAATTTGGGAGATACTGTCACAGTATTTTTTAGCATATAGATATTCTATAAAGTGTATATATATGAATGAATTTGCTACATAGAAAAAAAAGTACATTTGGTTTTGGCAAGTCATTTCATGTGCACATACTTGCTTCAGCTGGGTATTAAAAACAACAACAAAAAAAGCCAGATGTTCCCAAGTATTTAACACATTGAAGCATATGCAATCATTTGCCCAAAAATATTTCTTTAGAAATTGCCAGTATTCATCAAGCTGCTTTCTCTCTTTTCTCTTCCAAATTTGTGGTTATAATTTAAAACAAACACATACAGAATTCCCCCTCCCTGAAACTCAGTAAGTCAGGACTTGGAGGGAGAACTGGGGCTCTTGTCTTGGAAATGTTCCTCTTTATGTCAACCTAAGAAGAACATGCTATCAAATGGCATTTAAGACCATGCTGCTGCAAGCAGATTGTGTATATTCCTATGTGATGGAGAATACATGATGCTGTAAAACACAACTTGTATTAAATAGGACTTTTGAATGAGTTCATTAACCATAAGTGGCAACCCCACAAATAAGTTTTGTTTATAAGCAAAATCTTTATACCTAGTACTGGAGGGGAAAGTAAGACGTGCAAATACTACAAGGCTACTGAAAGAAGAAGGAATTCAATTTAGATCACCAGAAAAAGAAAAGCACTGAAACATAAAATTCACACCCCATGTTTTTATTATCATGCTTTACAAATGTAGCTACAAGTGTTGTTAATGAACATAGCATTTTATAAATCAGGCTGGTGGGCGTTGTTTCCCTTTATGGTCTCATATGCTAATAAGTTTAACAAGTGGCAAGGCTTGGGTAATTGTTATGGACTGCTGCTCCTTTTATTATTCAGCTGTCCTCATTTTATTGCATTTTTTCACTAGTTAGTAAAAATAATAATCTGATACTTGTCCAGTAGGTTTTTTTCCTGCTTTTCCTGCATGCTTTCAAAACTTAATCCTGTCATGTGCTTGTGTGCCACCTACCAGAGCCAGAGCAGCCTTATGTTGGTCAGAAGTGAGGGAACCACTATCCTTAGTATTGCACAAGGGTTGTGTGTGTGTTTTTCAATGTTTCCTGAGCTGGTTTGCATTATATTGTTTTGTGCATCTTTTACATTTTTTTTTTTTATTATTTTTTTTTAATGAAACCGCAGACACTACCCGTCCAAGGAGAAGCCAAGAAAGTGATGGTGTCGAATACATTTTCATTTCCAAGCACTTGTTTGAGACAGACGTACAGAATAACAAGTATGTTGAAGAGATTTTAACTGAAACTGCTGTTAAAACAATGGCTTTATTATAAAATGTAGCTGGTTGTAATTTTAGATAATAAGTCAAAGTGGATATAAGTTGCAGTGATTTGAAGATGTGTTAAAATTACATTTTGATACATGAGCAGTTCAAAGCAGCTGGCAAAAACAGAGCGCAAAAAAGCAGTACGTTCAAACACAAATGTTTTTAAGCTTCCAAGTAGTTTCAGCACTTCAGATCCTCCGGAAGACACTGAAATTGTAGGTATTCTGGACAGGGGAGCACTCTTTTAATAGAGCATTGTCTGTCATAAAGCATTGCAGCACTGGGAGTGGGGTGGGGGCCTGGAATTGCTGCAAACGTGCCTGAGTCAATGTTTGCATAGTTCTGCTCTCTTTGAGGCCAGGCACTTCCTCTGCTTTTGAATTTAGAGATCTACAGTGAAGCCCCTGCCTGTAAATCCTCTAGAAATTAAACGAAAATGAAGACAATGGTAGCATCGTGCTCTCTAGCTGCCTGTAAAATGCTGTAGCTTGAAATTCTGCCCCAGAGTTTCAGAGGGCAAAAGTGTATTAGACACAAAGCTGTAGGTTTTATTGAAACTTCAAACTGTGCTTTTTGCTTTTTTGGCAAATAGCACTTGTACTTTTATAGCACATAACCAGCCGCCTTGGTTCCATTAGCACCGTCGTTGCTCCTCCTCCTCCTCTTCTGAGACAGAGAATTTGGATATTCTGTAGTGTGCAATGAAATTTCAGTAGTTTCTATTGTTTAGCTTATCCACTGTTTTATTGCATTGCAATAGTTCAGAAAAAGAGGTGATGGAAAACATTAGTGGGCTGTTGGACTACAGTACTTTTTTCTCTTTAACTGTAATACAAGCAGGTGTTACTGATTTGAAAGTGGTAAAGTAGAAGATTTCTTAAAATTGACATGCTGAAGTACTTGACAGCATTTCCTTTATAAAACATGGTAAAACTCTCATGTAAAGTAAAATATTTTTGCTCCTGGATTAGATCTTACAAACCAAACTGATAAATTTTTTTCTGGAGAAAATGGAAATGATTCCAGTTGTTTTCACCTTCTATCACAGGTTTATCGAGTATGGCGAGTATAAGAACAACTACTATGGTACAAGTCTCGACACTGTTCGATCAGTTCTAGCTAAAAACAAAGTTTGTTTGTTGGATGTGCAGCCTCATGTAAGTAAGCACATCCTTTGGACTCTTGTAGTTGCGCATATTAGGATTCCAGGAATAAAAAAGTGTTTCTAAAAAGGTATATTTTATTCCACGCTGAATGTCTGTTGAGTGGGCTTGCTGGGTACCTATATCACAGCAAGGCTCTCTGAAAGGAGAGGAAAGAAACTTCAATCATATTAGCAAATATTCAGTTTGGTAATTAAGTGAATTGAAAGCCTGCAGCATAAATGCTCCTATATTTCTGCTGGTTTGGGTTAGAGGTTCTCTCTGAAACTTCAACTTTAGAATGGCTTTGAGGTATCACCCATGCAGCAACTCCCTCATGTGTTTAACCAGACCGTTCATGCCGAGGGTTTACGTTCAGGGTGGACATGAGTCAAGGAACGCGCTAAATGTGATGTTGGCTGGATAATTGCTAAGACCACTCCTCTCAAAACCATTTGTTCTTGCATTGACCTTGTCTTTCAACCACACTGAACAGCTCCACTGGGAATTTTTATGCTACTAATAACCACAGTGCTTCCAGGACCTAGGCTAGTTTGTTTAAGCCTTTTTTCCACTACTTCTCATGGATACAGAAAGTGGTATCCCTGCTAAAATGTTTTCCTCCTCTCTGAATGCCTGGCTGCTCTTCTATATACTCCTACTGCTGGTGGCACGGGTGTGCACAGCCCAGCCTTTGCTGGACTGTTGGGGTTTACCAGCAGCCTGTGTGGAAATCAAGAGAAATTATCACCCTTGGAGAAATGGTTTTCTTACCATTCACATGAAAATTCTCCTTACATGAATCAATGCCATTCAGCAGAGTGGGATCAGTAAATGAAAAATAGCCTTCTAGGAGTGCTTTATGGGTTTATTTTGGTTAGTGGAGAGTTTCTTTTATTATGGTAAATTCCATTGTGTGAAATAAACTGATTAATTAAAATCTTTCCTATTCACAGACAGTGAAACACTTACGGACATATGAATTTAAACCATTTGTTATATTTATAAAGCCTCCATCACTTGACCGTTTGAGAGAGACCAGAAAAAATGCCAAGATTATTTCAAGTAAAGATGATAAGGGAACTGCAAAACCCTTTACAGTAAGTATATTTAGACAGGGTAAAACATGAGAACTTGTTAAGAGTTCTGCTGTAATGGTTTGCCTTGAAAATAAAGGTGGTCGCTGGATCTCAACAATACTTGTCAGGGCTTACACATACTATCTTCTTGTTTTCCAGCTTCTCTCACATAGCAGATTTACTGTAGTGTTTTCATTGTTTGAATGGC
Source organism: Brachypteracias leptosomus (assembly GCA_013401335.1). NCBI lineage: Eukaryota > Metazoa > Chordata > Aves > Coraciiformes > Brachypteraciidae > Brachypteracias > Brachypteracias leptosomus. The sequence continues at coordinate 917,195 of VYZX01030835.1, forward strand.
TTATGGGTGTTTACATTTCAATGGTCCTCTGATTTTATGTCCTTGAAGAACCCCCACAATGCAAATATATTTTTATAAGAAATACTGCTGTGGATTTCCTTTAAAAAAAATTGCATCTAGGCTTAGATGTTTCTATTCAAGTATAAGAATTTCCTTCTTTTATCAAGTGATTTGGGTCTAAATTTAAAGGAAAGCTCAAATATAAAGCATCAATTAAAAAAAGTAAATGCTACTTTAATAAAAAGCTCATATTTGTGGATAAGAGAATTTTTTTTAAATGTTATAAGGAAATGAAACTGTAAGAAAGGGGAAAAACATCTAAGCAAGTAGCAAATGCTGCTTTTTGTCAATAATCAGAAAAAAATAGATTAGATTACCCAAAAGTAACTTATTTACGTCCTTGAAGTATAGTGAAGTCATATTTTAACCGAGCTAAAACAAAGCTGATCATTGTTAGGCTTTTTATCTACACTTATGGTGTGTATCATTTTCTCTCATTCAGATGTTATTTAGGAATGTTTAGGTTTTGTTTCAAACTGAGACATGGGTTCCTAAGATTTGTTCCCTTCGCAAACATGAAGAAAAATCCACTGGTCCAGGTTGAATCAGGCACAGGAAGACAGCTTCTGCAAAGCTCTTTAAAGAATAGAGGCTGCACTGTAATGTATTGCATGCTACTAGCAAGCTGAAACTTAAGTAATGAAATTTTACACATATCATCAAAGTAAACAGCTAGAAACATTTTTCACTGGTACTGCTAACAGAAAATGTCTCTGTAATTACCATGCAGTGACTAATTTTGTCACTGCAAGGGGAGAGATAAAAGAATTGCCTGCTGAGCAAAGTCTGCTTGTGAGAATGCTCTCTGAGATCACTTGTAATGGTAATGTCTTTTTTTTTTCTTCTTTTAATTAAAAGTACAGTTTCCATCTCATGATGAGATGAGAAACAAGCAAGTAGCTTTGCATTTACCACAGAATGAATTTCTGATGTTGCTGTGGACTGACTATGCCTTGCACTGATCGTAATAGGAAGAAGACTTTCAAGAAATGATTAAATCTGCCCATGTGATGGAGAGCCAGTATGGCCACCTTTTCGATAAGGTGATAGTCAATGATGACCTCGCTACAGCTTACAGTGAGCTTAAAACAACTTTTGACAGGTTGGAGACCGAGACCTTCTGGGTTCCTGTCAGCTGGCTACATTCATAATAACATTTTAAATAGTTAAAACATCTGCAGTTGTCTCAGCATCTAAATATGGGACGTGGTTAGGCATTACTTGATGGCTGTTTTCTTGGTAGGTGGGCTTTCTAACTCTACGTGAGCAGCGGGTACACTCTTCATGCACCTGGAGCTCGTCTTGTTTTCCTCTGTCTTCAATCCTCCTGCCCACAGTTTTGGGGCTGAACAGTCAGATTAAATCAAAGTCGTCTTATGCTCCATAAAGTGAGCTAATACTAGTGTAACAAAACAGCCAAACACCTCTTTATCATCATCTGTGTATTTCCAAGGTAAGCTTTTTTAATGGAGGGTTTGCAGAAGATCCTAATTAATACTGGAGATCAGCACTTTGATGGTTTTAAGCATAACTGCTCCCATAAAGAGCACATCAGTACTTGGATGTTACTACCCTGAAGTGCTTAAGAGAACTGAAGCAGGCAGAAGTGACCAACATTTTTATGAGGAAGACATCGTAGTTTTAATTACATATCAAGATAAGCATTTTTACTTTTCTAGATGTGAACCTCATCTTACATGTACAGAGTGATTTAGTACTCTTTTGCACTTACATACTCATGGAAAGAAAGATGTATTCAGTGGCTTAATTGTGAAATACTCTGCTGTGAGCATGCACAGATTGAAAATATTTTCACGCATGCTTTGTGGCACAACAAAACTCATGGGAATATTTATTTAAATAGGAAAAAATGTGTTACTCTGTATATAGGTTCAAAGTCTTTGGGATTAATCTTTTGTAAAATCAGTGGAAAAGTGATATGAATAGCAACAAAGTAGAGAGTAACTATATTTTTTCTTTTAAATAGATTTCAAACACTTCTGGCATCCTTTAGAACAATTTTCCCATCAGAAATATTGAAACAATTAGTGAGGAAACCTTGGAGATCTGGGAAGCAGTTGCAAGAGATTAATTCTTTTTATTGTTTAGTATGTAGTAATACTTTTTAGTAGTGTAACAGATATTTTTGTCTCCACTCAAAAATAAATTAATGCTGTAGATTTCACTGTAAAAAATAATCCTTCTCACTGGTCAGACACAGTTGGAAACCTCATTTTGAAATCTGATGTGGAAGTGTAAGCAAATGTATATTAGATGATGTATTTTTAATATAGATAATTTGGTATTTTTCTTTATTTACTGCTGATATGCAGGAAATGAGTACAACTGTAAAGACCAAGTAACACCTGTGTGTTGTGTTGTGAATATGTCTTGTAAGTACAGACTGTGTATAGGAACTTGCTGACTTCAGATCATCCCATTTGTGGCATTCAAACAGGAAACCATTATTTCATGGTAATCTGTAAAGAGAATATACTGTCTTGTTTAAAGAAAAAAAGCATTTAGTGAAACTTTATATATTTATGAAAGGGTTGAAAAGGGATGTTAATTTTTAAAATTTCTTGTCAATGTGATCATTTACTAAAGAGATTACCAAGTCTGTGATTTGAAGCACTGTCTCTGTAAATGGAGCTCAACATTCCGTGTAAATATTTTATTTCAGTTCATACGCTGATAAAGCCATCAGATTTTGCAGTTTTATTCTAAATGCATATTTAATGTGTGGGTCATTGCATTTGGCTTAGAGTCGTATAAAACAAATGAAATGCAAGCAACAGCAGCAAAACCCTAAGAATCTGGAAATGTTTATGCAAGTGTTACGGATGTACTGAATCCCAGTACAGATACACACTCTGCTTCAACAGCTATCCTGTAACTTTTGTCAAACTTCACGATTTTCCTGGTGGGCTTAAACTTTTTTGTAACATAAACAGAAATTTGTCGATTACATTAATTGCATAGAGATTACGTGAATTGAGAAAATATTTTCTATTTTTTGTTTAAGTACCAAAAGTCAAACCATTTTTCAGCAGATCTGGAATTTAGTGGGTCTGTTTGCCTGTGAGACGCCGAGTGCCCTCACCATCTTGTGCAACCAACCAAAACTGAGACAGCACTCGACATCTCTCAGGGTTTAGCCACTTCCAACCAGAGGGGCTTTCGTTACTGAAACACTCTTAACACTGCTTCTAACCAGGGCTGTCTCAGAACATTAGTGTACAATAACACTCACGTAAGGGACCTGCTTTTCTCTTTAAGAAATAGAATAACCTGCAAACTCCCTGGTAGAAACAGTTCTGGCAGTCCTGCAGGCTGTTTTTCTTATCCTTTTGAAATTAATTTGATTCCCATTCCTGGTCAGTGTGGTCTAGGAGGACCCTCTACAAAGGTTTGTTGCGCTGGGCAGCAGTACAGAGCGCAGGGCTCTGCTGCATTTACAGAGACACTGACCCTCTGATCCTCGGCACAGCCCTGGCAGGGGTCTTCTAGACGGATGGCTGCCTGCCCCGTCTCCAAGCCAGGAGCTAATTCCTGAATTGTAACACCTGCAAAAGAAAGGGAATCGCAAAAACATAAATCAAACCAACAGAGTAAAATGTGCACAGTCTTTCAGGAGTGAGAAATAGTTTTAATTAAATTACTAGATCGCTCTTGAAAATCAACATTATTGCAGCGTTATTTTGAAAAATAGTAAAATCGAAGCCACTGGCCTCCATGAGGCAGGCAGAGCTGATATTAGGTCAAGACAGAAAGAATGTCTTAGCCCAACAGTTGCAACAGGACAGGAGCCTCTGCTTATTGTGAAGGACACTGAGCCCATGCCCTGAATTATTCTGGGATACCAAGGCAGGGGGGAAACTGCTACTTTGACTCCTCACTATTTGGGAGCGAAGACGACTCAACATGTTTCCAATATTCCACTTACTCAAGTTGTGCTGTGTGGGTTTTTTAGAGAACTGTATGTTTTGACAGTCAAGTCCAGATGTTTTTATTGTGTTTTAGCTGTTTGCCATAGTCAAACAAATGGTAGTAATTTTTAATATTGTACTGAGCTCTACACTTGAATTTGCCATCAGGTCCTTTGGTTGATGTCTTACTGAAATCTGATCTTACCTTCTTATGCAAAACAATAAATTATTGATATATCACTTGAAGGTGTTGGGGTTTTTTATTGTAAATTGCACCATAACATACAGGCTTAATGACTTTAAATGTAAAATGCGAAAGTAGTAAATTATTTCCTAGGTATCTCTATTAACTGTAATGTTCCAATTATCTTTAAATGGAAAAATAAAGCAACCTAGAACAAGGACTAAAATTCTTAATTTTTCTTTTTTGTTGCCAAATTCTTCTTCAAAATAGATGTTTACCCTTTCCTGCAGTCCACTGTAAAATAAACAATTTTCTTTCTAAGAGGGAAATCTTAAGTCACTGGGCTCACCTGGGCTTGCAGAATGTTTGGAGAGTTATCCGAGTTACCAACTGGGCATATTTCATCAGACACGTATGTTCCTGGGCCACTTGCAAGTCCCATGGGAGGTTGTGTTCATTTGTAGGGCTCAAAGAACGTAATGCTTAAACTAAGTCACTCTTTGGATTATGTTATGTCTTTTCCAGAAAAAAATGCTAACACGTACTAGGATTAGAGAGAAGACTTTTAAGCCCCTTCTGTTTTGTTTCAGTGCAGTATTCTGCATTTCCCACATGTACTGAGGTTTGGGTTTCTACTGTGCATGGATAATGTTTTCCTCAGTAAAGCTGGTATTTAGTTTTTGTGAGATTGTTTCAAAGGATGAATAGTTTCTTCAGAGATTTACACTTAAAGTTATAATCTGAGTCTATTTTTGCTACTGCAGTATCTACAGCTATTTCCCCACAGGATTAAGAGCTTTTAGTGTATTGATGCTTAAAACCATTTGTACTTGCAATTTGCCTGACATCCTTTTGCTCTCAAAGTCATGAATAAGTATTTATCATATATTGCCATGATTGATGTATGATACTAAGCATTCAACAGAAAACACAAAATTAAATGCACACAGTGGATGTATTTGTTGCTTAAGAATTCTGGTGCTAGACAATGGTTAAAGGTTTCAGCAGAAACATACAAAAAACATTTGGAAATAGTTAAAGTCTGGTCTTAAATTTTGTCTTATGTTAAATGACAGTACAAATGAGAGAATTTGGAGTTCTAGACAGCTGGAGACTTTTTTCCTCTTGGTATCTGTGTCTGAAATACAAGTTGCATATTTGGAAGACTGTATGGAATGATTTTACATCTCTATAATAAAATACTATGGTATTTTGTGTAGCTGACATCCAGCATTTTAACAAAGAGGGGAAATCCATGTGATTATTGAGGCTTTGTTTTGCTTCTATTGTAGTTGTATGCATATGTCTGTTTAAAAAAAAAAAAAAAAAGAGTGGCACATGGCTGACAGCTACACATTCTAATATATGAATGGAGAAAAAGTATCTTCAGGATTTCCTAAAGGCCTCAAATAGCACAAATGGTATTTGAAAACTTCTTGATAAGGAATAAATAGAAAAAATTAGGTCACAGTTTCGTTCATAATTGGGTCTATATCTTTTCAGTAGTCATATTAATATCATGGCTTGAATATGCTAAAAAAACAAAAAGACATGCTATAATTTTCCTCAAGTGAAACTTGGATGTGTAGTTTAACAAAGATGTCACAAGCTTTCTATAGGATCGTTACACAGGCTCATGGTAACTTAGTTTTAAGGGATTTGGTACAGGTTCTAAATGCAGAGCGTCCATGAGTATGGCAGAGAGGGACTGAGAATGCTACAAATGTGAGTACTACTCTTGAAATGCATCTTTGTTTTTCTAAGTCTCTGAACAAGGAGGTTAGCAAGCTGGCTGCGAATCTTCTGTGGTTTCTGTTCCCTCCTTGGTAAATATAAATAAATGCCAGTAAATCTTTATTGGTAAGCAAAGCCAAAATTGTTGGAATTACGGAGAGTTGAGATGTAGTGCCCAGGAGGACTATTCCACATCCTGGTGATTTTGGCAAAGCTGTTGCTTTACTTTCTTCTGATTTTGTTAACCTACAGTGAGAATCCAGATGGAGGAGATTTGGGTTTTTTAGCCTATTCAAGCCATGATATTAGTACAACTACTGAAAAGAAATAGACTTAATTACAAAAGAAACTGTGAACTATTTTTTTCTATTTATTACTCATCAAGAAGTTTTCAAGTACCATTTGTGCCATTTGAGGCCTTCTGGAAATCCAGTGTTTTGTCCCACAAAAGCAGAATTGCTCTGAGAGGTTCCTGTGGCCCATTGATACATGAGAGCAGTGCATGGTAAAAAAGACCAGGGGCAATTCTAAATTTTATGCAGCCAGTGTTGGCTTCAAGTATTCTTGTTCATGAAAATGGCAAATGGAGGTTGCTCAGCTTGTTTTCTTTGTGACCTCTGGATGTTTCACAGTGTGTCTTCTTACCAACTGGCACCAGAGGCTGTGCTGACATGATGGGGCAGTCACATCTGGGATTCAGCAACATACAGGAGAATTGGGGGCTGGTATATTCCTGGCGGGGCTCCAGCTCATGCTGGGTAGTGCCCAGGCACAGCTGAGAGACAGCAAAATGTTGGTCCTACCAGCTGTGAGGCCAGCTTGACTTCAGGAGAGAATTTAGCTGTACATATATGAGCTGTGCTCTGCCTCTCTCCTTCAGAGCCAGAAAAACAGGTCTTGGCCCATTTCCCTGAGTGGTGCACATGGAGGCAGGATGTTCAAAGTGCCATTTGCAGTCCTGGCTACTATTGATTGTAAGGCACAAAAGGAGTGGTTTTGTTTGGTTGGGGTTTTTTTGTTGTTGTTGAAAACTGGCCTGAAAGCTTTGTTATTATTGGTGCTATCTGGATAGTATGAAAGAACAGCCTCAGTTATTGGCCCTGCTGGGGTATTATTCCAGATATTTCTCCTTACGCAGCTGCTAAGCAGGAAGTAGAACCAAAACCAAAGATTGATTCGAACTATTGTTTTGTCAAAAAAAAACCCAAACCAAAGCAGAATTGAACCAGAATTACTGTCTTCTTTTGATTTCATTGAATTCAGATCAACGTTGGCCACAGCTGGATCCGCCCCCAGGTCAAACCAAACTGAAAAGCAAAGACTTTTACGATGCTTTTGAATAGGTGAGACTTTGAAGGCCAAGAGTCTACATCTTGTAATGAATGCAGCTGATGTTACCTTTATGCTAATAGCAACTCTATTTTATTGTGCATCATGTGTATATACGTTTAGGTATGTATCAATTGCTGTAGTGTTTACCAATTTACTCTCATGAAAAAAACAGGCTTACAAAAACATGGTTTATTGCTTAATTGGAACATTGACAGATTAAAGAAAGAAGTCTACTGATGTAATACCAAAGTTTTAGCAAATAGATGCATAGTTTTACTAGGGTAAGACTCACAACTCAGGAAGCTTAGAATTTTACGATTCAAATATGCTGTTTTGCCCCTATTTTGGAAAGTCAAAAGGCCTTGATTGAATGCAGACTACAAACTTGTTCAGTACAAACCTATTTAAACATGAAATCTTGCTGGGATTAGCTTAATTGTTCCCTAAATGAAATGGCTGCTTTGTACATAGACTATAATTTTATGCTTGCCAGATAAAGAAATGTGAACCTGTCAGGAGACAGAGGAATTTGTCTGTGTAGGAGTATCACTGGGCCAACTGTCTTGCCTTTTATGCGATACTGTGGTGTAAACCACCACTCCACTGGTTTCGTTTTACAGAAAACAGTCTCTGTGGTGGTATCCTGTGGGAACTGAAGTATCAAGTTCTATTTTCCCTTCAAAAGTCCAACTACATATGTACCCCACTTCTGAAACTACACTCTCTATGACTGTCAGCCAGCTGCATGGGCTTGGGGGATGCTGTGCCATGGCAGCGGAGCTACAGCGAAGCTGTTCCAAGCAAAGCAGGAGATGCCACTCTTTGCCACAGTAGAGTGCGCCTCGGTAACACCACAGTGTTTGAAATGAGAGAGAAGGTTATACAGTAACTTAGTAGGAGAGAAAAATACTTTATTATTCCATTTTTAATCTTTAGAAGTTTATGTGACACTTCTAATTATCACACACTATTACTCTGACTGCAGATTCTTCTATTTTTCTTTTGGCTTCCCTACTGCCTGCTTGAAAGCAAGAGTTGCTGTAATTAAAGCCTTTATTCTTTATATAAATCTAACTGTAAAAGATGTGGAGTTCCTATCTTCCAAAGCTACCAGACCAAACAAATAAAGACAAAATTTCTGCAACTGTTCTGAAGTGACCTATTCTTTAATCTTGTTTCCTTTCTTCCTAACCAGTTTTCTCAAAAGCCTCACTATATCAGGGGCCAATAGTTTAAAAAGGGCAATGTAGAGCAGAAAGGAGAGGCTGGCCAGGAACTGCTGGAAGGGAGAAGCTGTGGCACTGCCGGGCTCTGACTCACCAAGGTCTGCAAGCCTGGCCCCAAACTGAGCAGCCTATGGGTAAAAACAGCATGGGAACATTATTTATGCAGCAAGGTGTCATTTACTCCCTCTTAACTATGAGAAGGAGCAGTAGACACCCCTGTGCCCTTCACTTAGAAGTATTTAAGCATGTTAAGGTAACTTAACTGGGAGCAAATCAGGTTACCCTCTGTGCTCTGTAAAGCACTACCAATATGCTTAACTCCATCGTGGCAGTCTCTCCACGTGGTTTCCCTTCATCGTGTCACAGTCTGACTGCAGCTCTTGACTTTGTGATCTCCAGATATCATCATCTAAAAAGTGGTATTAAAATCTGCCTACTCTTAGAGTCTGTTGAAGTCCAACAAGTCCTGAGATGTGTCTGGTTCAAGTGTCTGTGGCTCACTGACAAGGTGGGCACATTCTTAATCCCAAACCTCCTCCACATTCACTTACTTTGCACCAGAAGGATGCTGTTGGCTGGTATTAGCTCTACCACTGGAAAATGTGATGCATTTATAGACTTGGTGTTTATTATTGTCCATGTGACCGCATTTAAGTATCTGCAGTGAGACACTCATGCTCAGAAACTCTTGGGTTGCCCCCACTGTATAACTTGTATGTCACAAAACAGGAGGCCAGATTGTCCCTAAATCTGAGAGAGCGTGGCAGGGAGGTAGTGCTACGGCTGCTCCCTGCAGAGCTCCACTCAGAGCAGTGGTTACTTGGCTTGGGCTCGCTAGTGTCATGTAAAATCCTTATGGATCCTCATGGTTCCAGTGTCCAGGATTAATGATTCTTCCTTCTCTTTTAGCATCTTGTGAATAACTTAGAATTTTTTGATGCTAATGCAACTCCCTCTCTTCCTGGTAAATTGCCTCATTTTGTGCTATTGGAAAGTACTTAGTCTGGGTTGCTTTACTAATAGTACCTAATGGCTGCTGCTGCTTTCTGTATTATGTGTATGGCACAAGTATGAAATACCAGCAGATAGCTGACACCACTTCAACCCCTAAATGAGTGATAGTAGAAACTCTTCCTATAGCTAGCCTCAAATGACTTTCATCTCTACCACTTAAAAACACAGGTTTGTTCACACAGTTAAACAGTGTGATACAGATGAGATGGCTGTGGATAAAAATGTAGTGCTTGTGAAGTTAGTACAAAAGCTTCATTTTTATTTGAATGATATCAGGGTTCTACCTCTTGTCCTTCTGTGCCTGGGAAATTAGGAATGGCTTTGCTCTGAAGACCTTGTAATCTAACGCCAGGTCTTGCTGACTTTTACTGTTGAACTTTAGTGCCTTATTTCATGTGTGGTCTCTTTGACTTCAATAACACTCCTCACAACGAGGTTGGCAGCTCTTGAACCAAGTTGATGACTTCTCAGGGCTCAGCATCTGGCTTTGAGATAAGATGCAACCAGCAAAGATGATAAAAATTTTGGCAAGTAATCAAACATGTAAGAGCTGTCTGGCTATTATCTTTGGATTAATATCTAAGATTAGTATCCGAGAGTGAATTTCAGTCCAAATGCATCCAAGTCCTGTCAAGCATATGAAAGTAAATATGTGGTGCTGATAAATCTATTGACTCTGTCCAAGTTATTTAATGCAAATTGTAGTAGTGTTAGACTGGCATGCGCTTTGCTGCTTAGCTGTTCATTCAGGGTTTCATTTCTTTTACACCTACAATGTGTTCCCAATAAATCTTCTCACACACTTCTAAGGAATTTCCCAAGTGCTCTCAAAATTGAGACAGCAATTCATCTCTCTCACTTCAGGCAATTATTATGGAAATCTCTAGAACAGTGTTTCAGAACAATTAACCTTAATTAACCTTAAACCTTAAAAGATTTTCTAGTGTTGATGAGCATGCCTGTAAGCTGCCAGTCATACATTTGTAACCTCAGAGCTGACAAGCAGTTCGTGAACCCATCTAAAGCAAGCTCTGTCTGCTTTACTGATTCCAGATCAAGCAAAGGCACAGCACTATATATTTCGTCTTGTAAACCATGTATCTTGTTTTTTCGTTATTATATTTCTGTGTAATACTTTCCAAACTCTGTTTTATTGTATTCCGCAGTTAAAAAGCCACCTGGATATTCCTTTTCTATTCTTTTTTTTTTTTTTTAAGCTATCTCTAAGCCTTTTTGCATGTTTTTGTAATGTGTAAGACAGGCTCAGACAACAGAGGTTTCAGAAGATGTGCAGCTGGTAGCTTTTTGATGATTTAATTTAACAATTCTTTTGGAATAAATGTGGTTACTAACGAGAACCATGAGTAAAATGTCAGTTGTGCTAAATATAAGTGATTTAGAAAAATATTAACATTTTTATCCATCCAATTACACCTGTGCATCATTCTACTACAGCAGAAAAAAACCCCTAGTCTAACAGATGTATGGTAAGTACACAAATGAGGTGAACCAAGGAAATATCATAAATCCTTTATACTAGAGCATTTTGTGAATGTTTTAAAGACTAGCAGATGAGAGTATGTCCAGGTGTTCTTTGACCCCTGCAAGGTGATTAAAGTGAACAGTAAAAAGCTGAAGTGACTGTACTGAAATACATGAAAATACATGCCTGTGATTGGGATTTACACTAAAGGAACAGCTAGTTCATGGAAATGGCAAGACTGCCATGCATAGGGAATAGGGGAAAGGAATATTTACAGCTTTCTCCAAGTGGGAAAACTAGTTGTGGGGAATCTCTGTAAATATCTTCTTGCACGGGAAGTAAAATTTTACTTATTTAGCTGAAGTAAAACATTCACTGCTTTGCTGAAAGAAAAATGAGAGACATGATGGGTTGAAAGAGTAGAGCCAGTTATGTGCAGCATCTATGGTCTTCATGAAACAGTGAAATACTGAGTGCTGGAAGAGGATAATCAGTTTTATGCATTTTTAAATTAATACGAAATGCTACTCTCCCACTTTTGCTGTACAGCCTGGGTTTTAGAATGTCAAGAAAGTATTTGACATTTACAAGAGACTGCAGGCACTAATACAAATCATTTTTATCCATTTATCCATTTTAACCACCACACTGAGTGAATTGTTGGCTCTGTGCAATTAGTCTCTGTGCTTCTTGACAATATAACCACAGATTACCATGAATTCCATTAATAATGCAAGGTGGAAGCTCTGTTCCCCAAGTCTGTTATTTTACTTCTAGAAAAACATCTAAAGTCTTACAAACCTGATATAAATAGGCCAGCTGACAAGTATCCCAAAGAACAGAATATGCTCAGAATAGTGAGATTTGAACTGACGTATTTTTGGCAAAAAAAAAGTTAGACAGGCTCTATTTGTCTGAAAGTTTAAAAATAGGAGCCTTTGTCATATGTGGTAGGAGAGGCCAGGTTGAGTCATGATTGATGTCACTTGAAAGAACAATTTAAGCTTAGAAAATGACATCAGAATCACCAGAATATAGGGAGATTTAGAGCAGTCCCTGAAGCCAGGGTGCTGGGGATTCTGGAATATACTTTGTGGATGATACACAGCACACTGCCAGACATCATCTGAATGGCAGCCAGGAGCTACGGTACTTTCAGATTACATTTCTAAATGATGGGTATAATTTCTTTTAATAACATTCACTTTTAGCTAAATGTGTGTTTCAAACTGTTTTCAGTTTTTTAGGTGGGGTGTAACTCCCTGCTCCAGGCTGGAAACACAGTCTGGCACTGCCTGACCTCTCCCCTCACTCCCTTACATGACAAGTTTCCAGGAGCAGACAGGAGTGCTTTCCTTATTACCACAAGTCTGCAAATACAGCAGGGGCTGGGCTCTTTCCATTTACTCTTCTCTAGTTTTAGTGCTCAATTCCTGCTGACTTTACTACTGAGCATTTGTAAATCAGACTGTAGCAGCACATATGTATGTTAGAAGTATTTCTTTCAGCTCCCAGGCTAGAACTAAACTTTATCTGCCTGTCTGCTACTGCTAGTGTTTAAAATGGAAGTAATAACAAAACAGAAAAGGTGCTTGGATTTTGCTTTATTAAAGATAACCCATAAATTGTGCAGAGTCTAGGTCACAGAGAGGCTGTGCAGAGCTTTTGCTCTGTGGAGTAGCGAACCTCTTTGGCATAGCTTCTTAGATTTCTCCTTTGATTTTCCACATACAGCAAGTCTTTGCTCTTTATAGCAATTTTGGTGTGAAAATGATTATATTTAATGTAAGTGCACAATGCTGCTTTTGATCCAGTTAGATGTTTTGCTTTTATATAGCTTTTAAGAGTAGAGAAAGTAAACTGCAAATCACATTTCTAAGAAGTAGATTTGTACTTACTGCAGTTAGCAGCAGCATCTTTTGTTTCTAAAAGATGATAGATATTGGTGAAAAAATTAGTTGTATGGTTGCTCAGCTGCACGTCTTTAACAATACTTCATGTATAACCAGTTTTCATACCAAAATGAGTTCATTCCAGGAAAACTTCATCACGCAAGCAACTCTGTGAGTAAAGCGTATTTATTAGCTAATAGCTGCTGTTACCTGCTGTTTAGATTTGCAGATTGTGCTCGTTCCTGTGCTGTCTGAAGGGCCAAGCGGTGGATGAATTATTCTTGGTGTTCCCGAATTTTACTTCAAGCCAATAAACACCTGTGTGCGACTGGCCTGCCGAAGCCATTCCACAAAACATCTGGGCATGCTCCAGCCCTGAGGCTACTGGCGCCCAGAACGGTCTTCCCTTACACTGCTCCTGATGGCTGCTGCAGTCTGGGGCGTGAGTAAGCACAGGAATTGGATCAGAAATCCTGTCGCTCCCATGCACACTCTTCGTGTTAGAAGAGGCAGACAAAGGGACAAGGACTCTGGTGGATTATGTGAGTGGTGAGGGAGAGGGAACTGTGCGTGTGATTCCTTTGAAAGCAGAGAGTTTTCTGTGGATCTTCTGTGCTATGTAGCACATAGAAAAGACCTGTGCTGGAGGATCAATCACTGCGCAGTAAAAGCAAGCGTGCTCTGTGGAATCTCTGCTGTCTTTGTTGCAGCCATGGAAGTAGGGAGTGAATGAAACAGACAGCCTTAGAGAGAAGAACATGTTTTCATGATTAAGGCATGAGTGCAGCCCTGGGGAACTGAATTGTATCCCTGCCTTTGCCACGCGGTTGTTAATTGCGTTTTCCTTGGTGCTTGGTACAGTGGGGTCTCATTTGCAGAAGTGCTGAGCACTTGCAACCACAGGATGTGGGCAGCAGGAGCTGTGCTGCAAGCACTGCTGTGCAGTGAATACTGAGAAATCAGGCACCACGCATCTCAATGAGGCAGTCAAGACAAGTGGAGGCAGGGATTACGAAGATAAATCTTCATGAGTTCAATTTATATGGCTGGAGAACAGCTTGAAGGGGCTTGTGCTTCATAAACCTGCCCTTCCCTGTACCTAAAATGAGAACAGCAAATTTCAACCTAAATGCAAATGCAGTATTTGTGAAAAATTGATGAGTTGAAGATACTTCTGCTAATACAAGAATTAGTGAAGTTACTGCTTAGCACTTGTCTGTCCTTCATCTACCTTTTTTTATCTTTTCAAGTGGAGATATTATTGTATTACTGAACAAACAGATACTGAAGAACCCGCTAAGAAAGCAATATTGTGAGTACATGTATGTTTTTACTGGCTGTACACAAAGCAATTGTTGGGCATTCAGCAGCCTCTGTGTATTTTCCCAAGTCTTAACATTGTACAGCAAAAATGTAACACTTCAAAAATACTACACTGTTATTTTGGTAAAAATCAAAAAAGACAGATAAGACACTTTATGGGAAGATACTTCTTGAAGAGTTACTCTTCTGCTTACTCTCAAAATAAAACATGATGGTTTTGTGTAATATGTATCTTGTAAATCACAAATTGCCTGAAAAAAATAAATACACAGTTATCCTTGTATCAAGATAGGCAGAGCAAAAAATAAGTAGCTTTCATATGAAAAATGAAGCGATGAGAACAGGAAAGCACATAATTTCACAGATTTCTGTAGTATAAATAGCTTTGTTACCTTAAATATACTTTGTCACTCCTTAATGCTGTAATCTAATGCCAAGGGCAACTGCGATTTTTCCTTTTTTAAGTGCCATTTATTTAGCATGTTGACTATACTTTATTAGAAAACTCTTCTGTTTCCTCATTAGTTAATCACAGCTTTATAAGACATGACATTAGAAGTGTCTGTTTTATCTAACGAGAAGATGTACGCTCAGTTCCAACAGAAGTGTTAGTTACATAGGTGACTAGAAAATTACAGGATTTTTTCTTTTTAACTTTAGCAATCGCAAACACATAGTAAAATGGAAAACCAATTATTTTCTGTATTTTGTTTATTTGAGATGTAGCCTGTATTTTTGTTGGAACACAGAGCCATACACTCGGGATGCACACACAGCACCAGAAGTAGAATTCAGGCAATCCAAATCCACAATAGTGATTCAGAAAACCTCTGCTTTACTGACTGTAAAATCTGAATTTGCTTGGCTTTCTTGCTTTGGTCCTGTCAGTCTCCTGAGTGCTGAAGCTTAGGCTTCTGTGAGCACTGAACTCTGATGTTCCAGCTACAGCTTCTTTGAACTCTGTTAAAAGGTCAGTCTGCACGTTTCTCTCTGAGGGGTTCACTTCAGTCCAGGTGCCCTGAGCGCACCTACCACTTGCTGACACCACTGGCTGCTTTCAGGAAGAAACTTGCTCTTGTCCTGGGCTCGCAGCTACTTAGCCCATGAACTTGTGCAGTGGTCTAGTAAAGTGCTGAGGTACAGGGGACACAAGTTCCTGCGTACTTCAGAGACACTGCCTTGCTGTTTTAAGCTTTAGCCTGTTGTACAGAAGGGAGTCTCATCGAAGGGGGACTGTGGCTCTTTGAGGTGCCCTGGAAGAGTGTCTCAGAGCCTGGTGCCCACAGAGGCACCCCTAGGCTCCCGAGATGTGGAGGGGCTCAGAAGCAGCCCAGTGCTCACCATTCCTGTTTGGCAGACTGAAGAGCTGAGCACAGCATGTCTGCGTGAGCATCACAGTGTGCTCACATCATCAGAGAGCAGTAAAATGTTTGAGATTCGTTTGAATGTGATCTCCTCTTGGTCTCAAATTCAGCATGTATAATTATCACCAAAAGTGGAGATGAAAAAAACACCAGATCACCCTTTACTCTTATCAGTATGTCAGACACCACTGAGTATTTTTAATTACTGTATTCTATTTCTATATAGAATAAAATTAATTAGAAAGTCTCAGTACTGTGAGATTGCAAACAATTCCCCCCCCTCCCACCTCCGTGAAGATTCAACTCAATCCTTCACCATGTGGAGTATTTAATTCCAGTTTTGCTTACTTTAAACTGAATGGAATTTTTGTACCAAATTAGGATAGCTAAGTCCTTCCACGCAGAAAACTACTGAGCTCACTGAAAATTTTTCTGTCGTGATGCCAAACCATACAGCAATCATGCTGAGGATATGGATGGAAGAAAGGTTGCTCTGCATAGCAATTCCATATTGATTACAGCGAGGATACTTTATGGCTAGCAGTAAATTATGAGGTTTCTCTTGTAAGCGAGAATGTTGATTTACATGAGTAATGCAAAGGCTCACACGTAAGCTGAACTCAAACTTTAACTGTCAGCCGTAACACATCTATTTATACCGCAGATCTGTGCTTAGCCACTTATATTTAATTATAATCAGTTGTGGTGCCTCCATTTTCTGTGTTTACTCAGAGAATCACATTTCTGAGGTCAAATGCAATGATAGTTATACTGTAGTTATTTGAAGACATGCTTAGCTGTATGTTCTGCATGTATCTGAGGCCAGGATTTCTGGAGAAGAAAGGATGGCACAGTTTGTCAGTCCTTCCTTACAAGAATAAAATTTCACACACATCACTTTTAGTCAGGGCATGTCTGTGCTGCACAAGACAGTGCTGTGGAGAGATAGCCAAAGCAGCACAAAAGGAGCCAGCCTGGGTAACTGGAAGCACTTTAGCCACACTGCTTAATACTGCACGCTGTCTAATTTACCCTGTTTTTTAGCAAAGTAAATTAGCTTTGGCAAAGCACTGCACAAATAGGCTAGCCTGCTTCCAGTCCATGAGCCAGTTTTGGCTCCAATTTCTACCTCGTACTTACTGTGCAGTACAGCAGACCTAGTAGGAGATGCAAAGGACTGCTTGCATAAAAATCTGCAGACTCAGATCCTCAAAATTTTATTCTGCACTTACTCATTTTAATGGCACAAAACTTTTATTAACTCTTAAATGTCACTGTTTCTGATGTAGTGGTGTTACTGAACCAAAACATCAAAAGAATAAAATACCATTATAAATTAATCACTAAAGTATATCATTTGGGGCTTACCATGCTTAAATATGCTTATATTTCCTTGACAGCAGTAGCAAACTGCTAATTGGTAGTAGATTTCTTCAGAATCTTAAGCTTAACTGCCTCTGACCCCTGGCATACAAAGACTATCCTTATTTGCAGTGTGAAAAGCTGTACCAAAATCAGATCAAGTGGCAAACCTTTTACATTGAAATCCCAGCAGGAAAATGTCACTTAATATAACTAAAATGTGTTTTAGAATGTCAGGGTACTAGATTTTTTGAGAGTCTGGTAAAAATTAAGTTTACCTCTGTTCTGACAGTCCTGTTGATGGCTCAAATTTTTCCTCCCATGAAACTGATCTCAGAAATCTATTGATGACAATGGGAGCAGATACTAAAGTCTTGCCATGTATGATATTCCAGTAAGGACAGAATCCCCTTCCAATTATGATAAATTATTTCAAACTACCCAGTAAGACAGTCTTTTGGCATCATAATCAGCAACCTTTTCAATACCAAAACAATAGATGCTAACTTGATATTCCAGGAAAAATTACATTCAAACTATTCAGTGTTATTCCTCTCAAATCTAAACAGAACACATGTGCATACATTTTGAAAAAGTAGCCTCTTTCATCCCTCAAATTTTACATTCAGAGTTGAAGGCTTGCTGGAAACGAACAGTTCTCCTAATAAACTGAAATACTAATTTATACATAAATTGGATGTAAAAATAATAGGGAGTTTTTAAAACTAGATAGTTTTAATCTCCACCTCTGTTTGAGCTAAAAAATAAATGAAGATATAACAGCTGGAGGCAACTCCTTCTACAATAAAATAACTAGCTACCAAAATGTGGGAGAGCTTCAGATCCTCTAGAACAACCTTAATGATTCTGAATTTCAAATAAAATACTTCATTCTATACTGTTATTACCAGAAGAAGAAACGGAAAAAATCAGAGGAAAAATGTACCCATATAGAGTACTCTAATATCCATGGCACAGATCTTGAGAATAATACCAGAAAATTGGCTGAATTAACTGTATCAGAATGTACGCTATGCAAGAAGAAATGTATATGTAACACGCATTTCTGCTTCTCTCAATAAAAATAATTTTGATAAAAAGGCAACTTTCCTCCCCAATTTGAAGTTCTAATGGAAAAAGATTTGGAATGGAGCTATAATCCCTATTCTAATCCATGCAAGATTTATTTTGCATCCAAATTTAGTGAAGATGTCAGCTTCATCAAATATATTTATGGACTTGAAGGAGAGTTGCTTTTTATTTTGTTTTGTTTAACAGCTTGCGCAGTACAATCACTATTAAACAGAAAATTAGATAAATTATTTTTCTACCAGGCACTGGATTAATGCTCAACCTTGCAGCATCCAACTGTTGCTCCATATTAATTTTACAGCCAGTTGCTTCTCAAACCCTGTAGCGATTTGGCTTTATCCTGGTCTCCACGCCTCTCACAATTTCACATTTTCCCATATAATATTACCATACCACCATAAATGATAGAAGCAGTCTCTTCAAAACCAGTGACTGCTCCAAGGTGCTTGAATTTCTGCCTTAAAATGACATACATAGAAGAGAAAATGCCCTGATGTCAGTCTTGGCTTTCTTTCTGATTATATAACAGGCGAAAAATGATTTGGATTTTTAAAATTTATTTATAAGTTCTTTTTCATAAAAAGTATTTGGGGAATTACCCCCAGAATTGCTATTGGTGATTGCCTAAGTAGTGAAATAGGACTGGCACAGTTATAACTGGAAGCTGAATACCTAAAAAGAAAAGGATTTGACATTCTCCTTAACTATGTAGGGTCCTTCATGCGTTTATATCAGCACCGAGTGTGAGAATCTGGCCAAACTCTCTTCACCCATTAATATCCCCATGTTACAGTCCAAAATACTTTCCACCAATACCTCTCATTTTTCCTCTAGGAAAAGAAATCCATAAATGGAGACTACTTATGACATTCTATTTCTAATTTTAAAACAATCTCCCTTTCACACTCCACCCCAAAACAAACAGCCCAATCCTTTCTCCCTTTCTCCCCTTGAAAAAAGAGGCAATTTTTAGAAGACACTAAGAAAGCAAAAGGCATTTAGGCATGTCAGTAGCATTCACTTGCAGAGAGTTTATGATTAAAAGCTAAAAACACTGTCTTGAATCCCCAGTACAAGCACGCTGTCTGCAGTATTACTTTTAATATCAAGTTATTTCACATGTCTACCAATAAAGGCTAAACATATAACTAATAAGTTGTAGCTGGCAATTTTTCTTGCTGCTTTTTAAAATAAGTCTCAACTTTTTGTTTTACTAGCCAGAAAGTCAAAATCTTTTGTAAATTGCAAAGATGAAAAGTGGTTCTGGTTACTGCTTTGTCCATTCCATTTGGCACACACTATATTGAACAAATATTCTGCTGGTTTATTTTTTATTTTATTTTATTTTAATTTAATCTCTACTACTTGGGAGAAAAATATCAATGTTGAAGTTATATAAAAGTATATAAATTAGAATGCCTGATTTACATTGAAGCCTTAAAAGGCTTCTGTATCTTTCTGATGGCTGTACAGAAACTGTATGAATTTTGTAGTTATAATCCACTCATAAAACTAATTCAACTAACCAATGAGTGAGGTTTAAAAGACATTATGTAGCTCCTATGAATACTGAATTCCTATACTATAATTAACTAGTTCTAGAAAAAGATTTTATATAAGCATCAAAATTCATAGATACTCTTTCACCCTGGAAAAATATAAGCAAAATATACACTTTTAATGTGGGAACAATGAATCAGAAAAATAAAAATCATCAGCCATTAATCCTTTCCATGTGCAAGGAGTTTACCAGTACACGAAACTCTTCCTGTAAGAGTCAGCATTTTAGAACAATTCAAAAATTTTTCATATACTTAAAATCACTGTACTCCACAATATCTTTCTCTGAAGCTTTCTCTCTTTCAGTGTTATTATGCAGACATATTTTGATAGCAGGAATTTCAAGACAAAATAATATACGAAGAGGGAATTGAGGTTGAAGACGCAGAAAGATAATGTAGGAATTAAAATGAAAAATCCTCAAATGCAATTATCCCCCACTAATATTACAAAGCCAGGAAAAACAGCTGAAGTTTCACTGAAAAGACATCCCACATATTACAGCCCTGATGACCTGATTTATGTCTTGTTCTGATGCTACAAAGAAAATGTGAATGAATTTATGATGTCTTTCAAAACACAGTCTTCTAATATGGCAGTCTAAATATTATTATGACATAGTCACAATCACCTGATTATTAAACCACATTGACTATTTCTTCCAAATTATACCCAGAAATATTCAAAAGATTTGGGCAGTAGTAAACAGAAATGAACAAAAGGGAATAAACAACCATCGACAAATAGAGGGAAGCATAGTCTAGTAACACAGTTCATATTCTGAAATATTATATTCTTTACTGATAAAATTTTAATAAATCACATTCAATCTTGGACTGTAAACCATTACTCCCATCTGGAAGCCATTTCTAAAAAAGAACAGAAGAATCCCTGTTATTGTCATTGTTCGGAAAATAACTGTCCAGATATTGTTAATCTATAACTTCTTAACCAAAATATTATCCTGCTTTATTTTCCTTGAGCATTTTTGAAGTAACTATCTCTTCGCCAGACACCTATGCACAAGATTGCTTATTTCTTTGTCCTTTGCATTGAGTCCCATTTGAAAAACTGTCAATTTTTAAAATTCTAGGGTCAAGACAGTGTGTTGCACAGTGTCCAATCTTTAAAAGTCTTCAGATCATTTGGCATTTTTTGAAGCACATAACTACTCAAAAAACAAGAGGCAAGTAGGAGATCACAACACAGAAATCAGAGACTAAGTGAAAAATGAGTAGCCATTTGCTTTCTATGGATTAGGTTTTAACATTATTTTCCATAAAGTCATGCTTAAAGAAAAGACATCAACAGATTCATCATGTCTTTCTCTTTTCATATTCTCACGTAAGTTGTGCCTTGAGCTGAAACTCTGCCTTTCCAGAAAACACTACTACCTAATTAAAAAAACAACTACAACTAACTAACAATGTATTATAAGAATTTAGGATGCATAAAAATGTTCGTTAACAACTCTAGGCACCTAAATAGTGCATTTGTACTGATATAAAATGAAATAAATACAGTACAAGTTGATTTTTCTTTCTCTAGACAAGTCCTTTTCACCAAAAGAGCAGGACTTTTGTTTGGTTTGTGAATGCCCAAAATACATACATTTTGCAACAAAAGCAAGCTTATGAACAATAAAAGGAAGCTGACAAATATTATATTGTTTTCTTCTCATTTTCAACTTGTCTGACAATCTGCCCTTGAAGCTGATCAGCTAAACAACTGGTATTACATTGCTTCTGTTACCTTTTTATTTTAGGTAAGCCTCTACAACTGTTTTTCACAACTTGTATTACTGTTCTACTTTAATGGTAATTCAACAATCATGTGAGGGAAACTATACAAGAAAAATTGCTTACACATTCTGGCTGCAACTTTGAGATTGTAAAAAAATTTCCAGTTGCCTTCTTTCCACGTTAACAAATTCTTCATATTCCCCATTTCTTTGTGCCAGTAACAAGTGATCTCATCTTTGACTATGCTCAGGCAAACATTTCACCTACTGTTTTATAAAATGGCTTTTACATTAAAAATGTAAAAATAACTTACAATAAAAAAGGACTAGTACATAAAAGTACTACTACTCATTTATGGAATTAGCCAAACGTGGTGCAAATGGGTGGACCCAGGTCCTGAATAAGCTGTTTTCGAGAATACATTTGGACTTTATTGCCTGGAAGTTTTTACATGAAGATTTTGAGTCACCAAAAGAATATTTTCATAATTCTTTAACTGATTACTTAACACTTTAGCTTTCAGATGAAATTTTCTAAGATATTCATGTATATTCTTGTGCTTGGAGGTATTGATAGCATTGATCAGTCATCTCTGGTAAAAGCAAAAGGTGATATTAAATATCCTTCAGTCTGGCAGAGTGAGGGAGTTCCTAAGTGCTCCTTTTTTAGTGATAGCTGATGTAGGAAGGCATGACCTCTTGGCATCCAGCAAGACAAACCTGAGCACAATCAAGGAGATCTCCCAGAGCTCAATGACCAATGCAATAACTGCAGTAATGAGTTGCTGCAGCCAATACGCATTTGAAACCATGCAAAAGACTATGGAGCACAGGGACTACGTGCAGGCAATGGGAACAGAAATTGTTCCTATCACATCAGGGAATGAGTGATGAGTTTTGGCACTAAAGAATGTAGTTCACAGAAGCCAGGGAGGTGTAGGGCAGGCATGGCAGAGTACTTGTGTGTGAGGAGGCACGAACTGAAAGTCCCTGCACTCACAAACTCTGCCCTAGGCTCCCTAAGCTCCCTAGTGTCAAATGTATTTAAGAAAACAAGCTCAGACTGGAACACCAGCAAATAAGGGATACTAAGATGATAAGAGAAATGAAGAACTTGCAGGCTAGAGGAACTGAACTTGTTTAGCCTACGAAAGTGAAGTCTAAGAGAAAATATTCTCAGAAACTGGGTGTAAGATTTAAGGAGGAGAAGTAACTGTTGAAAATAAGGTAAAGGACCAGTGTTGATGCAAGAACAAATAGACACAAACTACTCATACAAATTGAAGTAGAAATTAAATCAGTTTCCCGTCTTCAGAAGAGCTAGAGCAGACTTCCTATGAGTCACTACAGCTGAGCTACAAACTCAGTATTTGCCTGCCACAAAGAAGAAAGGGGAAAAGCACCTCCAATCTTTAGAACATCCATAGGTCCTTAGCTTCTAATACCAGATCCCAGCAGCATTCCTCACTGCTGGCTGGAAGGACGTGTTCTGCTTTTTTATTTTTTGACTTATCTGTCCCTTCAGGAAGTTCCTCTGGTAACTAAGCCTAAGCTAGTTAGTGAAGCTCCTCTTATGGCCAGTGGAGATGCATACTCTTTGATGGCAAATCACGCCATTTATCTTTGCCACTGAAATATCTTCTTGCTGTTCAGTGGAACAGAGCGATCTCATTTAGGAATTCTATTTCTTACTCCACCGACTTCTTGCTTAAAATACTCATCTCTGTGTGAAAACTGTCTTCACTCCCCACCACCCATGGTGGAGATACTTTTACTCCTTTTCACATTTTGCTGTTTGCACCTTCTGGCCATCAAATTCAAATTTTTAATAGTCATTATTTTGATAAAAACAAGAGACTTAATCCTTTATGGAAATGCATTCATACATAGTATTCCATCAAGGAAAGAAATTGCAATGTCTTTACCCAGGCTCTTTACTAAAAATGCTGTTTTCACCTAATCGAATGATTCATTTTCTATCTTCTCAAAAGTTATGCAGTGACACAAGAAAAGCCAATGCTATTCTTAAGTCATTATTGTGCAGGTTGTATGTAGTTACTGCTTGCAAGTTTGACTAAGTAAAATGTATATGGACAATCATCTCCATTAGAAAATTGTATTAATCTGACATTGCTATTCTTTGAGATACATCCCATAAACATTCCATGACCTTCCTCATTATTGAAGGTTTGCTATCCAGCTGAGTTCTCCGCTGATAAAATAACTCTTGGCTATATTAACTCTATGGTGTTGGGCAGCTGGGTACTTCTGCTGGACTCTCCCCAAAAGGACTATTTTCCTATGCCTTCAGAAGGACACATATACTGGAGAGATGAACACAGCTTCCTAACTCCAGCTAGCGTGCAAGAGGTAACCCATTCATTCCTAGAGTCTGTTTTTTATTATCTGATAATTATTTTGGTGGACCCAGATAATTATCACAGAATCACGGAATGTTAGGGATTGGAAGGGACCTTGAAAGATCATCTAGTCCAATCCCCCTGCCGGAGCAGGATCACCTAAACCAAGTTGCACAGGAACACATCCAGGCGGGCTTTAGACATCTCCAGAGAAGGAGACTCCACAACCTCCCTGGGCAGCCTGTTCCAGTGTCTGTCACCCTCACCATGAAGAAGTTTCTTCCCATATTTAAGTGGACCCTCGTATGTTCCAGCTTATACCCGTTGCCCCTTGTCTTATAATTAGATACCACTGTCCATCCTCCTGACACTTTCCCTTAATGTATTTATAAACATTAATGAGGTCACCCCTCAGTCTCCTTTTTTCCAAGCTAAATAGGCCCAGCTCCCTCAGCCTTTCTTCATAAGGGAGATGTTCCACTCCCTTAATCATCTTAGTGGCTCTGCGCTGGACTCTCTCAAGCAGTTTCGTGTCCTTCTTGAACTGAGGGGCCCAGAACTGGACACAGTACTCCAGATGTGGTCTCACCAGGGCAGAGTAGAAGGGGAGGAGAACCTCTCTCGACCTAAATTGGACTGGAGGAGAGATTTGCAGTGGGAAGGGAAGTCAGGGAGTACAGTTCTTAACAGCCCAGGGCTACAAAAGATGAGACAGGCAGGTGGGAGTGCAGTAGCAAGTCTGTAACTTAAAAATTTACCCAGAGTGATGGCTCATTCATATTATGGATCAGCAATAGCGTTGAGGAAATAGTGTTAATTTGCATTGTGTGCTTGCGGTACTTTATTTGCAGGTTTATAGGGTTGTGTTGTCCTAATTATGTTAAAAAAACTATTCATTGGCACTGCTCATGTATATTTCCTTTACTTTTTTCAAGAAAACACTAATTTCACATTACCTTTTCTTTAACAAAATGCATTTCAAGCATGATTTGTCAGGCTGCCTCAAGAACTGGAAGTGGTCAATGTTAACCTTATTAATTAAAGCTGTTTTCTGGTAAGGACTGAAAGCTAGTGAAAGGTTTAAGCTATACTGGCTAAAATTCAAGCTCAAAAGTATTTGGTGGTCTTCCTTTAAACTCTAGTGTAAAGTAACTTTAATCGATACATTAATTCCACACCGAAAACATATAGGCTGTATTAGTACTTTAAATACAGCTTTTCTTACCTTCTAATGAGAAAGGTCCTGTCCCTGCAGCCTCAGCTTCCCGCGCTCCAGCCAGCGCCCAGCACCTGCTCAGGAGCCGTCCCCCCCAGCGCTGCCCGGCCCCTCCCTCAGGCCAGAAAGGTGTGGTTGCCTCAGGTCAAGCCTTAGGAAGGCGTCGGTGCCTCAGCGACGCCGGCCTGGGGGACACCGGGGATATCGGCTGGAGCTGCAACCGCCCGTCGCACTCATCCATCTGCTTTACGGGGTTCAACACCTTCGGCCTTCCCCTCAAGGTACGGTCCCCATGAGCACACCTCCATGGCCCATTGCCACCGCAGTAGGCTGCGGGGCCGACCAGGCGGCAACCCCGGGGACAGCGGCCCTTCCCTGGGTCTGGGCTCGCTTGTGTTTACTCGCTTCTCCCGGTAACGGCTGCCCTGACGCCCGCCCCGTCCCCATGGCAACCCCGCCGGCCTCGGCCGCGGCCCCAGCGGCGATGGCAGGGTCCGGTGCGGCTCGGCCGGAGAAAGGTACGGGGGCGAGCGGTGACGGGCGTCCATAGGGCGGGCTTCTTGCGCCCTGGGGATCCACGTAGCCACCGGGCTCCAGGATCCCTCCTTACGGCAGCCCAGAGCCTCGGGCAGGCCGCGGAGCGCAGGGTGGCCGGCGCCATGCCAGGCCCCTCGGGGTCTCCTCGGGCTCTGAGGTCTGGTTTCGGGGCTCTGGACCCCTGCAGACTTCATGGGTGGGTCTGACTCCCCTCTGCCATCCATTTAAAGAAGGTATTTAGGGGATGTTATTGTAAAGGTAGTATATGTCTGTCCCCCTGCACATAGGGTTTTTAACAGTACAATCAACTTCACAAGGAGAACCTGAGAGCCCTTTGTTACGGTCACAACAGAAACCTAATGCTGTCAGCTGTTTCTAATAGCACCAGGAATTAATTGATCGAGATGGGGGAAAAAACTATGTTTTCACCAGATTTCCCTATTTCTTTAAATATATTTGTGAATGCTGCTCTTCAGTTCCTCCTTGCCTACTTTGGAGATTTACATGAGTTGAAAGAATTGAATAATTCCTAAATAGACTTATTTCAATTTATAGCTGCCACAGTGTATTGCAGTTATCTTCTGAGAGCTCAGTTTGGTCATTCCCTGACTGTGTTTCTTTGCTAAGGTGTACGCCTTTGATACTAGTTGAGACCATGGGAGCTGCATTGGCAAGAGCAGCTCAGTGGACTGCTGCTGATTCTGGAACTGGCACACTCGAAATCACCCCTTCAAATGAATCTCTTTTAAATCAAATTATTAAGTTTGTGGAGGACTTCAGTACTAGACATCCTCAGGAAGCAGAATTTGTCTTCAGAGAGCCCCTTGAGTGGAAAACACAGTTGGATTGTTCAGTATTTGGAGAGGGTTATGAGATCAAGTAAGTCTGAATTGCAATCAGTTCTGAAATGTTGAAGGCAAAGTATGAAGCAAAGCTGTGATCATTTAGCATGAAGACAGACTTAGTGTATCTGAGGCTGGAATGGGTGGGGTTTTTACTGATATATGTTGAAAATTTTGAGTGAAAATTTGTAGGGTTTTTTGAGAGTGTGAGGCTATTCTATCTTGGTTGCGATACAGACTTAGTGCAAGTTATATAAATCACTAACTGTATTCCTAGGACTTTTTAAAATGTGGGTCTAACAGTGATTAAACTTGTGATTTCTATTAGTATTAGGAGTGGCTCCTGTGTGGTGAGTTGACCTTGGCTGGCTGCCAGATGCCCACCAAAGCCGCTGTGTCATTTCCCTCCTTAACTGGACAGGGGAGAAAAATAGGATGAGAGGCTAATGGGTCAAGATAAGGACAGGAAGATCACTCGCCTATTACTATCATGGGCAATCCAGGCTCCACTTGTGGAAATTCATTTCATTTATTACCTATCAAAAGTCAGAGTAGGATAATGAGAAATAAAAGCAAAACCTAAACCACCTTCCCCCTACCCCTCCCTTCTTCCCAAGCTCAACTTCACTCCTGATTTTCACTACCTCCTCATCCTCGAGTGACATAGGAGGATGAGGAATGAGTGTTGTGGTCAGTTTGTTACACATTGTGCCTGATGCTCCTCCTTCCTCACACTCTTACCCTGCTCTGTCCCCCTCTCCCACAGGAGACTGTCTTTCATTAACTTCTCCAACGTGAGTCCTTCCCATAGGCTGCAGTTTTTCTATGAACTGCTCCAATATGGATACTTTCCATAGGGTGTGGTCCTTCAGGAACAGACTGCTCCAGCATAGGTCCCTCACAGGGTCCCAAGTCCTGCCAGCAAACTGTCTCCAGCGTGGGCTTCTCTCCACAGGTCCTGCCAGGAGCCTGCTCCAGCATGGGCTCTCCATGAAGTCCCAGCCTCCTTCAGGTGCATCAGTCTGCTGATTTGCAGTGGATAAATTGGTTTACCTTGGAAATTTTCTGAAATGCAGTTTAAAGAAATTGAATATGCTTTATCATGTGAAGCTTGAATAACATTCAAGCTTCTCTAAGATTTGCTGTTTATTGATGTTCTTATTTTAAAGAGATATAACTTAATTTTTCTAGTGAAGCAACTGTTCAGTCTGAAGGCAAAGGCAAAGATGGCCAACCATTGCTTCTCCTTACGGCATCAACTCTCAGAGTTCGCAGTTTTGACCAGCTGTCCAGTTTGCTACAAATTACGATGGAAAGAAAATTAAGGGAAGCACAGGCGTGCCTTGAAGGTTTCCTTTCTTCTTCTTTTTTTTTTAATCTTTCCCCTCTCTCTAAAAAAGTTGTCTTCTCTTTCGGTTCATGTTTATAGTATGTGAAGAAAGGCATACCTTCATATTAAGTATATGAGAAGGTGTTGATTCATGACGGTGGCCAAAGGTGCTGATCCATAATTTAATAAATTTTCCATTTCTTTTATTTTCATATAATCAGTAACAGAGAAATCTGGAATAAAGTTAATAAAACTGAATGTCATATACAAATTCATGTATACTGAGTAATACACCAGCTACTGCAACAGGTAGTTTAAATTTCTGAAAAAGAATGTCTTATTAGAGGCTAATAGCAGTTTTTCCTATGTTCGTAGTTTAATTTGCTTTCCATTGAATTGTAAAATCATAGAATCATTAAGTCTTGAAAAGACTTCTAAGATCATCAAGTCCAACTGTCAACCACTAAACTATGTCCTCAAGTGCCACGTCTACATGTTTTTTGAATGCCTCCAGAGATGGTGACTCCACCACTTCCCTGGGCAGCCTGTTCCAGTGTTTAACCACTCTTTCAGTAAATAAACTTTTCCTAATATTCAATCTAAATGTCCCCTGGCACAACTTGAGGCCATTTCCTCTCATCCTATCACTTGTTACTTGGGAGAAGAGGTGAATGCCCAGCTCACTACAACCTCCTTTCAGGTAGTTGTAGAGAGCAATAAGGTCTCCCCTCAGCCTTCTCCAGACTAAACAGTCCCAGTTCCTTCAGCTGCTCCTCATAAGACATGTTCTCAGAGCCCTTACCAGTTTGGTTGCCCTTCTCTGGACCAGCTCCAGCACCTCAATGTCTCTCTTATACTGTGGCACCCAAAACTGACTGATTTTAAAATATTACAGCCTTAAAAAATAACCAAGGATTAAAAAAATAGACACTTGTGTGCTTAAGACATTCTTACCTTTCACAAGATTCACAGTGAACACTTCCATATCCTTCTCACAATGCCTTTTAAAATACAGCTACAGGTACTTCCACTGTGTCATATTCAAGTCCTAGATTTTTAACCTGACAAGAAGACCCTTGATAGGCTAAACCAGATATCCTGTCCTTGGAGGTAGAAGAGATCATTAATATTCTTTGCTAATATTGGTAGAAATTGCATTCGCGATACTAAAATATAAATGCTCAGACTGGATCAAACTTCAGATTCATCTAATCCAGGGTCCTGTTGCTGTCGGTGTTCACCCATGAATAATAGGGAAGAATAATATGGACAGGGGGTATCATGCAGAAGCATTCACAGATGCATGAGACTTTATTTGCAGGAGCAGAGCAAAATGTTTTTGTAAAACCCATTGACATGCAGTTATGTCTCTGTTTACCAAAAAGAACAGCTGGTATAGCTGAGGAAGTAATGGGGCCATTGGGAATGCTGCTAGAAAACTTTAAAGATATTCTTTAACACTAAATCATATTTCCAAAATGATCAATTTTCAGTGAGTGAAAACCATTCATTTCATGTTTTGGCCAGGCATATTTTCTGGAAAGGGGGCTGTTGATAAAGGGAAATATTTAATATTCATCTCGTGGTTGAATTAATCTTAATTTTTCTTCTGAAAAGTAATTTTGTTTTTTTATGAAAAATTTCTCTTTGTTCTTAATGTTTTCATATTTTTAAAAGTGTAATTTTTCATATTACAACAGAAGAATATGAAAAATACATATACATACATACAAATACAGTAATATTTTATTAATATACACTTTATTAAAGTTCTTATTGTAAATTAATAGCATAAAAATTATTCAGCTGTTGAGATGGAAAGTGTTTATTTTGCCTAACCATTTTTGACGTAGCGCATGGTATGATTCTGTTTCATGTTTCCAGCTAACAGAGATCCTATAGTGAAAATTCTTGGCCCTGAATATGGGACTGTTGAAAGAGAAGATATGTCCATGTTGCATTTACTTGACAAAGTGAAAAAAGATGACCCTGAAGCAGAAATGAAAATGAAAATCTTTCTTCTTCTTCATCAGCTGGAATTGCATCTGCTTAATAGTTCTTTGAAACGCATTTCACAGTAAGTGCATTTCAAATGGAAGCTAAGCACATCAGCCAGTGTATTTTTTGTTTTATTGTTAAATCAGATTGGTTTCAACCCAAAATATATGCTCTTGGTGTGACATAAAGAAATGTATTCAAGTAACTTTCACTGTTCACTAAGTTATTGAAAAAACTTCTTTTTTTTTCTGAAGATTTTGCTATAGATGTGGGTATGCAAATGTGTGCCTGAGAGTGTGGGTTTTTTATTGCATGTGTTTTGGTAGCAAACTGAAGTCGTTTGTAGAAACAACAAAGTTACAGTCAAAAATTTTCAAGGAAATGTTTATTTCTTCATGGAAACATACTAAGTATTACATTGAGTCTTTTTTGTAGTTACAAGGACTTCATATTAGCTATGGAACTAAAATTTCACTAAACTAACAGATAAAATTAAGAAAAACAATGGGAGATGACCCATTTTCAGATTTTTGTTGCTACTATTAAGACTCAATGTAAAAGAAAAAAAATCATATTATCTTCTGATTTCTCTGAATACATCCTTTTGATGAATACATTTTAGACCATTTTCTATTAATTGCAGACACATAAGGATAAATACAGCTGCTATAAATCATGAAGTGAATCTGCTCAAGAATTTCTCTGGGAAAGGAGAAGATACAGTACTGGAATCACTGGAATATACA
Organism: Brachypteracias leptosomus; assembly: GCA_013401335.1. Lineage (NCBI taxonomy): Eukaryota > Metazoa > Chordata > Aves > Coraciiformes > Brachypteraciidae > Brachypteracias > Brachypteracias leptosomus. The sequence continues at coordinate 947,520 of VYZX01030835.1, forward strand.
TCAGGTGCAAATCTGATCATATCTCATGTTTATATACCCTTTATTAAAGCACTTCTACGTGAAATTTGCCAAATTAATTTTAGTAAGGAATTTGAAGTGAGTATGAATTCTTAAGAGTAAGGTGTTTGGGGAATTTTATTTGTATACATGTTATATTAATCATCAAGCATAACTATTAAAAAATACTTCTAAACTTGATGAAAACACTAATGCTAATTGGTTACAGATTACATGTTCTCTAATGGATGCCGAGCACCTCCCTGGAGACAAATGCATGGAGAAATTTGTTATTTGGTCATCAAACCACATGACACTGATCCTTTGTATATCACTTGCAGCACAGCAGGAGTGTTTTTAAATGGAGTAAGTAATAAGAAAGGATTCCTTGGTGTAATTAATATTTTTATGTGCTAAAATCAAAAATCCATCAGTTTTAGAGTAATGGCGTTGAAGCTGTAAGACCCGCATAGTTTGTTTGTACAGAAGGAGACAACAAATTAATAAATGTATGCTACTTTCACCACATGTTTTGAGGGCTAGTTTTATTCTAGGAGTATATTCTGCACTTTTTGCTATCAGTGTTTGTTTAGTCTTTGTACCCTAACAGTTCTTCACACTATTCTATTTAAAAGACACTGTTGGACTAGATGACTCTCCAGAACCTCGTTGCTCTTGATCTGAAGTGTAATATTATTGTGCGTGGCTAATATAGCTTGCTTTTGTCTTTTTATAAATGGTAAGCAATTCTTTCGCTTTCAGTAGAAGCTTTTTAGAAATTATTTATCTCTTTTCTTCTACTTTTAACTTTGGTTACCTCTTTCCTTACAGATAGGTTTTATTTAGGCGTAATAGTCCCTTATATGTGTTAAGCAGTGACCAGAGCTCTTACATTCATTTTGAAGAGAGACTGGTGTCCGTCAGGCATAACTCCACAAATTGATTTCCTAAGAGTTAAAAAATCCAGGGAAATGTTGACTTAGCACATTTTTAATGGGTGAAGCTCATAACTCTTAGGCTACTCAGGTCACATTATTTTCTGATCCTTTTAGACATCTGCCATCCTGCACTGAAAGCTCATATTTACTTGGTGGTTTGCCATAAGCCATACTTTCTTTTCAGTGGAACTACACTTAGAAAAATTAACTAATCATAATTGCTTGCAGAATTTTATGTCAGATTGTGATTATCTGTTGGGATCCATGCATCTTTAAAAAGCATTATTGAAGTTTGATGGACTTTGCTGAGCATGAGGCTTCTGTACCTAATTCATTACAGTATGATGTCTGTGCTCTTTAGCACTATTTTATGATGCAGATTAAATTACCTGTGTAAGACAATACTATTAATAATTTTGAATTTGTGCCTTTTTTTAAGGGTCAGCAAGAGGGTAAAGATTGCATTGACTATGAAAGAAAAAGTGATGTATATAAAGATATTGTCACATTTTTAAAGGAGAGATCACCTAGATTTGTAGAAAATATGTCTAAACAGGTATGTATTTAGTGACACTGGGTGTATATTCTACTTTGTAGAAGCCTGCGTTGCTAAGAGGTACATTATAATCCTGGCTGAACATTTGTGGTCTTTACCAAAGATAAATCTGTGATTAAAAAAGAATTTTAAAGACTCTGAAATGCATTTATTATTTTTCTTTGGATTTGTTTCAGTTTCTACTAAATATGTTCCTTTCATAAATAGCAAATAATACACTGTTTCATGCATTGTTCTATCACACCTTATTGTGAGGTTTGATCCAATATGTGAGGTCAGTTTATAATTTTGCATAAAAAGTTTTGTTCATTGATGTTATTGTTTATAGATCACTGGAAATGTTAAATCAGGAAAATCTGATATCCTTATGCAAAATGTCAACTTTTTATGACAACATTTTTCTTTGATCAAAACCAGTTAAATTTTTATCTTCATTATTTGTGACCTGCATATAAATAATAGCCCAACTTTTTTATGAGAACTGCCTGATTTAGATACTGGAGCTGAGAGTTAAGCATCCAGCTTACACACTATGTGTTGCTTCAGCCCCTGTAAAATGCAAGTGTTTGGCTTTTATTTTCTGTTAGCTGGAATCACACAATGCCACTATAATTTTAGTTCTTTGATCATTGCTGTTAAAAACTCATGTTTTAGATATTCATATTTTCAGTTATGGTTATAATGGATTAATAAACTGGTAGTAAAATTCATTACAGGCTAAAACTTGTCAAAAGTTTTATTGTGGTTATTTACATGCAATTTTAATTATTGCAATAAGGAAGTCATTAACTTAATCTTTAGTTCTGATTTTTTAAGATGTAGGGCTGATTTTTTAAAAAACTATAAATATTTGACAATTTTTCTGTAGATAGAAAACCAGACCATTTTAAGTTGTACACATAAATACAGTAGCTTATATTAGCAGTAGTGGAATTAGATCATTGAATCATAGAATGCCAGGTTGAAAGGGACCTCTGGGATCATCTGGTCCAATCTTTAAAAGAAAAAAAAAAAAGCAAACGTTTACCTGAGATGACCCAGCACCCTGTTGAGCTGGGTCTTAAAAGACAACTTGAGACAACTTGTTTAAGTTGTTGTATTGGAAAATGCAATAAACTCAAAAATTTGTTTTGTTTATCCCATAGGCAAGTATTTTTTTAATGTTATCTAGTCATACTGTTTTACATTTCATGAATGTGACAATATATGAATGGTTTTAGATATAATTACTGGTTTAATGTATTTTCAGAGTAATTTGGCTTCATTTGATAGTAATGAAAGGTAAAATACGGTAATATATAATAATTTTTTACAGTTCTAATCCTAAATGTTAATACAGATAAATGTTAATGTTTATAATAGAGATAATTTACTTTCTTTACTGGTTTTCTGCTCTTCTAAAGATACTGTAGCCATTCAAGAAATGTGCACACTTATTAAATATGACTAAGTAAATACAATTTATCCTTCAATTGTCATATAAATCATTTCATATTCCCTGTGTAAATAAGTTTATGCTGAAGAGTATAAATTGTACCATTTACTGCTCATTAATGTTCTATTGCCTTGATGAAGGGCTGGTTTAGTACACTCTGCATTTCAGAACAAGAATTTAAGCAAATTAATACTGTAGAGCTACAGAGCATTTTTATTTGAGGGAAAATTTTCTCTGTTCTAGAACTCTGAAAAGCAGAGAAAAGCTGTATTTCCAAGGTTGCCTACATGAAAGAAATTATAACTGGAAATAGTTTTGATTTATTTTCTGAGGAGAGCTTCAAAAAACTCATTACATAGACATACATTGCATACCAAATGAACTTTTATAATATCTTCTTGGCCTTGTTGAAGTTAACCTTAATGTCTGCGTGGGCTTACTGTGCAGTAGGAAACATACTTTTTAACATGTGCTTAGCTGGTTGAGCTACAATATCAATTCCCCTGTGATTTGTCTAGTTTGTCATGTGTTAAATTGTCTTGTCTAGAGTCCATTTTCAGGATGAGAGAATTAGCATGAGTTAGTTTATTGTTAGACAGTTGGGCCAGCAAGCCTGGAACAGCCGATTCACATCAGGGATTGACCATACTGTGACAATCTCCTTAAAACTGCCTTGAATCAGATACATAAAGGAATGTCTTCACCTATCTGGTAGTGACAGCTGCAATAATAAGAGTAAGTAATGATCATATGCTGTCTTTCCTGTAAAAATTGAATATGTTCCAGTAGAGAATAAGAGTTGACAAGAGTCCTTTCTGTTCTGGATGTTTTTGATCAGCCATGGTACTAGACACAGACAGCTGAAGGATTGGTAGGTGCCATTCATCTCCATTCTTGTTTGTGACTTGTTCAACAAGGTTTTGTCCTGAGAGATAGGAAATGAAAAAATTAAAATGTAGTGTGTTTATATTAATTCTAAACTATATGAAATTAAATTACTTGAAACTGAAGTCTAGCAGTTTAGCACAGCCTATATTCAGTTTTATGTTCGTTATGTTTTGTGGGAATTTTTTGTAAATCATTTATGCAGGGAAATAGCTTTTGTATAAGTGATCCATTGAAAGCAGAATGACTGACTGCAATTCTAGGTCTTAAAACTCATTTGGTATTAGATTCGATAAAAGTGCTTGTGTCACAAATTATTTAACATATTAGAAATTGAATAACACCCAACATTCAAGTATGTTCAGGAAGTTCCAAATTTATCTAGTTCATTTATTTCAATTTAAACATGATAACAGCTACTTTACAGATTAATTTTTCATTCTTTTAAAGGCAATCTGATTTTATCCTTATAATCTAATTCTACACTTAATACATACAACTTTTAAGCACAGCATCTTGGAATTGTGCTTAAAACTTATTATTCTAATATGCATTATTCATATAGCAATATGACTGACAAACCATGTCTCCTTCTTTTTTTAGGAATATAATTTTTTTAAAGAACCAGCACGTAAGAAGAATCATCAATGTATGGAAGTAGTGGATACTAAGGTCTCTGGCAAATCCCAGAAGTTTCATGATTTTACAGAAAAGAATGTACGTGAGAAAGTGAAAAGTTCTGGGGCTAGAAGGAGATCCATTGACAAGAAGGAATTAGAACCACCTATGATGTGGAAGAATACCGAACTTTCTGCTTCCCACAGATAAGTAGCTATCTTTATCATTGATTTTTCCTATACATCACTCTAAACTGTGCTAATGATTGGACTGCATGTTATATGTTTGTGTTATTATCTTAAGTTAGGAGCAATAAAATAAAATGTACATGTTAATTTCTGGTAATGTGAAGTTCAAGGGCAGCCTAGGCTGCAGTGACCATGAAATGGTGGAATTCAAGATCCTTAGGTCAACAAGGAG
>VYZX01030836.1:9908-38648 GCA_013401335.1 Brachypteracias leptosomus
GATCTCGTCAGGCTCCATGGACTTGTGCACCTTCAGGTTCTTTAGATGGTCTTGAACCTGATCTTCACTTACAGCAGGCAGATCTTCCTTCTTCCAGCCCCTACCTTTGCTTTCCATAACTTGGGCATTGTGACTAGAGCCCTTGCACATGAAGACTGAGGCAAAGAAGTCATCGAGGGCCTCAGCCTTCTTCATATCCCTTGTGGCCAGATCTCCCATTTCCTTCTGGAGGGAGCCCACATCTTCTTTAGCCCTCCTTTTATCACTGATGTACTTATAGAAGCTTTTCTTGTTGCCCTTAATGTCCCTGGCCAGATTTAACTCTATCTGGGCTTTTACTTTCCTAACCTGAACCCTGGCTGCTCTGATAACCTCTTTGTAGTCCTCCCAGGCCATCTGTCCTCGTTTCCAATCTTTGTACATTTTTTTTTTCTGCACCTGAGTGAGTCCAGGAGCTCCTTGGTTATCCACGCAGGCCTCCTGGCATTCTTGCCAGCCTTCCTCCTTTTGGGGATAAATTGCTCCTGGGCCTGGAGGAGGCGTTCCTTGAATATTGACCTACCTTTTAGGTAATTGTCAATAAAGTAGTAGGTCCCTTGACAGAGCTCCTGTCTTATTAGGAAGATACGTTCGCATTTGTCCAGATACTGCATATTTTTTATAGACAACACTTCTATATTACTTTCTTTTTTAAATTCAGAGAATACAGTGAAAGGTGATCTGTTGCTTCTCAGTATTACAGCAGATGGGGAGAGGACAGCACCGTCATGGTGTGTTTTGCTACTCAGAAATTCTCCTACCACTGCAGATACTGCTGTAGATGCTGAAGTGGTGCACAAACCACAGAAACTTATATGATAATGATGATCTTTTCACCTCTTGTCTTGGGCTTTAATCAAACTGAGTATATGTGAGAAAGGACTGGAAAGGGATAACTATTGAATCTTATTTTTTTAGGTTAAATTTCCAGGATGTCATGGTAAAGAGCTAGGAATTTCTGGCTCCAAAATTCCTTCCTCTTTTTTTTGGGTGCTAGCAGAACAGAGAGGGGGTGTTAACTGCCCTACAAAATTCTTCTCAAATGTGAATCACAATTATGATTTACTTTTAGATGTCGTGATAGACAGGTTAAGTCAGAACTCAGCTGGTGCTTTTGGATTTAATACAATTATTCCTAGTCTATTTCTAATACAATTATTTGAGCAATTCATGATGAATTCTAGAGTAACTTAAAATTTTTGAATATGTAAGCCAAAAAATATGGAACAAAATCCCAAGGAATATTTGAAGGAAAAAAGGATGATGCCTTATCATTTAAGTTTCAATAAACTTCAGATATTTTAAAAGTTAGAATCATAGAATCATTTAGGTTGGAAAGGACCTCTAGGATCATCAAGTCCAACCTTTGTCGAACATCTCCCTGATCCCTAGACCATGTCTTGAAGCACCACATCTACTCCTTTTTTGAACACCTTTAGGGATAGTGACTCCACCACCTCCCTGGGCAATCTGATCCAATGCCTGACCACCCTTTCAGTAAAGAACTTCTTCCTAATGTCTAATCTAAACCTCCCCTGGTGCAACTTGAGGCCATTACCTCTTGTCTTGTCAGTAGTTACTTGGGAGAAGAGACCAACACCAGCCTCACTACAGCCTCCTTTTAGGTAGTTGTAGAGAGCAATGAGGTCTCTTCTCAGCCTCCTCTTCTCCAGACTAAACAATCCTGGTTGCCTCAGCTACTCCTCATAAGACATGTTTTCTAGACCGCTCACCAGCTTTGTTGCCCTTTTCTACACCTGCTCCAGCACCTCAATGTCCTTCTTAAACTGTGGTGACCAAAACTGGACACAGTGCTCAAGCTGCAGTCTCATGAGTGCCAAGTACAGGGGCACAATCACCTCCCTACTCCTGCTGGTCACACCATTTCTGATACAGGCCAGGATGCTGGTGGCCTTCTTGGCCACCTGGGCACATTGCTGGCTCATGTTCAGCCGGCTGTCCACCAGCACCCCCAGGTCCTTTTCCACCAGGCAGCTCTCCAGCCACTCTTCCCCAAGCCTGTAGTGTTGCCTGGAGTTGTTGTGACCAAAGTGTAGGACCCGGCACTTGGCTTTGCTAACCTCATACAATTGGCCTCAGCCCATTGATCCAGCCTGTCCAGATCCCTTTGCAGGGCCTTCCTACCCTCAAGCAGATCGACACTCCTGCTTAATTTCATGTCATCTGCAAATTTACTGAGGGAGCACTCAATCCCCTCATCCAGGTCATCAATGAAATGAAGTTTACACACTAAAAAAATAAGACAAGAGAATTGTGAAGTTTTTAACCCTGGCTTTTCGTTATTTGTTCCCACTTAACTTGCTGAGTTTACAAAGAGTACAGGACATATCCACAAAGCCTTCAGTCCCTTTGTGTCAAAAGATGGCCAGTTAGTCAGGCATTAGTCCTTTGCTTGAAGGAACTCTTTTGTGAATATCTATGTGCATGTGCTTGAACAAGTAGCTGAGCAGCCTGGTAGCTCATTCCCCATCTGGAAAATGGGGATGACAAAAGTTCTCCACCACTTAGCCAGGATAAATTGCAGAACAATGTAAGCTATTGCAGAAGGCAGAAGATCAGTATATTCCATCAGTTTGTATCTTTCAGTTCAGACCCTTCTGTTCCTAAATATTGTTTGAAAACCAAATGAACGAAACTGTTGTTTGGGGAGAACCAACAGAAAGGCAGAGAGCATCAAGGCAGGAGTGGGGTGTGTGGGTAACCCAGGGCTTGGTGTGCCTGGATGGTTCGGCAGGAAGAGCAAGCAGGAGATAACACTGGCTTCCTTCCCGAAGCTCTGGTGATCCCAAATTGAGGTAATGCACTGTGGGATTTTCAAATTCATGGATAGGTCAGGGCTGTCTCCAAAGTGCTCATAAGCTCTTGACATGGGATATTCCACCCTGTATGGTTTATGATTTGGGGAAAGACCATCTTATACTGATGGTCTATTATATTTTTTCCCTTCTCATAAAAAATAATCAAAAACCCAAATGCAAGTATTTTTGGTAACTTGGAAAACCAAAGATCTGCCTTTATTTTGGGAAGGTTAGGATCACTCTTTGTTCTACAAATAGCAGAAAAAGCTAGTGTTAAAATAGTACCCTGCACCTCTCTTTAAGAATATCAAAGTCTTTTCTGCTATTCAAAAGGGAAACAGAACAAAAACATTGTGGGCAATATTTTATAATAGAACAATGAGCCTGAATAGATAGATTTAAAACCCCTTGTTTCATAAATGTTTAAAAGAATCATCACAGATTTAAAGTTCATTTTTTATCATAGCTTTACTTCTTATGCATCAGCTTTGAAGTTCTGTGATACCAGTGAAAGATATAAAATTTCAGATGTGAAGGATGTTATTATCAGAATCCATTGGCCCTTTTATATTCTGATTATAATGAAGTCCCCCCACATCACAATCCCTCATAATTTTTATTTCTGTACCTAAAATGAAAAGCAGTGAAAGTAAAGTTAAAAAAAAAAAATTGTTCAGCAAATATTTTTATAAGATCGGCAATTGATTGCTGAATGGCAGGCTCCATGGATTCTTCTGGACATAATTAGTGATGCATGGTGACTAGTGGAGAGCCACATCCCTCTTTTTTAAGCACATCTGTTCTCACAAAGGCACCTGGAAGGGATCTGAGCATGGTGTGGTCAAAGGGCACTTGTTGCAATGTATAGTTTTCTGGTGTCACAATAGTCTTCATCCTTTCCCATTCATCTTGTTGTAATAGTTTGGTTCAATGCAGCTACAAACTCTGCTGATGCTCTGAGATTGCAGTGGTCTTTGGAGTTCTTGCATGGCAATCTCTAGCATTTGTTTTGATAATAAAAAACCAAATGGCATCAGAATAATATACTGCTGCTGAATATTTTCAAAACAGCACATCATGACCTGCCACTGAATCTTATGTGCAAACTTTGCAGAGGTAGTATGGAAATCTGTCTGAGTGGTAAGAGAAAATTCTGCCATGGAAAGCTGTTTCCCAGGTACGTCATGGAGTGAATAATCCCTTTTGGCAGCGTGCAGTAAGTGAATGGTCTAGTTTTGTCTGCCTACACTTTCAATCTGATTATTTCCTGTTATTTAGAATGTTGCATTAATTGAATTTTCTTAAGGGTAATAAATAATATATAGCCATATGTTGACTTTCACAACTTTATTGTACAGTAGGCATTAATACAGCATAGCAGATTAGAGCTTTCCTACCTGTGACATAGAATGTGAAGCTGGAAGAGTAAAAGCAATGGTAGTTCAGCCTCTTGTACAGTCTTCTATGTTGTAGAAGGATCTCTTTAAAACCAAAGTAGGGGTAATTCTGCAGTTCTAAAACATGCCAAGTACTTTCAGGCATCTGCTTTTGGCCTATTGCTTAGAAACAAGCTTAATAAATAAAAATGAAGTTGAGCCTCATGCTTTTAGCAGATCCAAACTACTCTCTCTATGACTATAAAGCTGTTTTTTCCATTCTATATCCCCTCATTATTTGGACCAGAAAGGCTGCAGAGTCATCTAGCTTTCAAATTAGGACATACCATGTTTTCCTTTGGCAGGCTGAAAATGATAACAAGATTTGTTATTTACCATTCTTTCTTGGGGCAGAGCTGTGCACTTGCCATCAGAGCAACCATGAGCAGTAGCTGTGCACTGAATTCTCAATTTTTTTCCTATAATATTTTAATACTAGGATTGTTGGGGGGGTGTGTGATAAGCATTTATTTATTTATTTCCTAATTCTTCTGGCCTGTTTTCTGAGTGGAAAAGGCAGTCTATCAGCTGGCTTGGAGTGTACTCACAGCATCAGACCCTATGCTAAAACATCACATCTCTGCGAAGGGGGGAGGTGGGTTACCACCTTGATCCACATTAGGTATGCTGCTTTCTTACAGCCACTATAAATACTGCTTTGATTGGCATGGTAAAGGGTTGTATTTTTGGTACTGCAAGTATATACAGGGCTGCCATTTAACATAATCACGTGCTGCTGATTTCCAAATGAATGATCCTCACCTTGACATTTTAGTACCTGCAGCACAGCTGCCAGGGACTGCAGGAAGCATGTTGAGCGGTGGGCAGGTGACTCTTCCATGCTTTTGCTGCCTGCCTCACCACTGGGACTGGCAGAAGTGGAAGGAGGTAGGCTCTAGAGGAGGTATGAACATGAGATAAGATAAAAACCTGCCTGTATGTGGGATATGTGTTGGAGAGAGTGCTGCTTCTGTGGACTGTCACTTTTGCTGCACTGGGTGCCCTGCGTGCCTCTGAGCAGATGAGCACTGGGAACAGAATCAGAAATACTATGTACCCAGCCTCGTCTCTGTCTCACTCTGTGTATCCATCTCCTGTTCTGTGTTTGGTTTGCTAATCTGATTTATCAGCTATCTTCTGTAAAGTACAGGATTAACTTCTATCTAGTATTTTGAGCAATATACTCTATTTATATTCAGGATACTTTGTAAGGTAAATAAAGCATGCTCCATTGTCAAGTATACATTTCTAACTCCTGTTGCTTTCATCTAACAGCTTTTTCTGTAAAACTGTTTTTCCACTGCAGTTTCAAAAAACCCCTTATTTTGTATGGCTTTTTACATGTTAGCTTTCAAGATCATCTCCATGTAGTTCTGGTTTTTATTTGTGGTCACTAACCTGTATCTTTGACAATTTCTTTCTGTTTGTAATAAGAATGTATTTTTCCACAAGATTGAGTTGAATGAAGCCATTTAATGTTTCCTGTGATGTAGACATGTAACAGGCTGCAAATTGCTTGCTAATTCCCTTCGGACTAAAATTAGAAAGAAAAAAAAATATTGCAAAATTTAAAGATCATTTAAATTATAGCCCTTTGTTCTACCTTGTTAGTTAACGTTCCAAACAGTGATGTATAAACTGCATAATTTGTTTTGCTAAAATATGCCCAGTGGGGAGCCATATATGTAATAATTTACATTATTTATATTCAAAAGGGACACTGCATTTGCTGGAATAGCCCTTACTCCCAGCTGACCATTTCCAGTGTGACTCGAAATCATTGACTTACATTCATTCTCTATTGACCTATTATGGGTTCATCTGCCACTTTCAGCTGATGTACTTCTAATTTTCCAAACTAAACAATGATTTAGTGTAAACATGTTGGGATTAATTGTTTTCCAATGAATATCTGAAAGCCTCTTATGCCCCAGATCACCTCTTTCACTTGAAACCCACACTGGGAGCTCTGGTACACAACAAGGCCAGCAGCAATGCCTTGGCAATCCTGGAAACATTGCTTTTTTTTCTCTCCTTCCTGATCCACTGAGTATATGCTTGCATTTCCAAAAAGAAACTCTTCTACAATGAAGTGACTGCATCAGTTGACAAGGGTAGACCTATGGATGTGATCTATCTGGACTTCTGCAAGGCTTTTGACACCATCCCCCACAACATCCTTATCTCTAAGTTGGAGAATTATGGGTTTGATGGGTGGACTGTTCAGTGGATAAAGAACTGGCTGAATGGTCACATCCAGAGAGTGATGGTCAATGGCTCAAAGTCCAGATGGAGGAAGGTGACGAGTGGTGTCCCTCAGGGGTCTGTGCTGGGACCNGTCTATTCAAAAGGGTTTTTAACAATAGGACCAGGAGTAATGGTTTGAAGCTAGGGAAGGATAGATTTAGATTGGATATTAGAAAAAAGTTCTTTAATATGAGGGTGATAGATCAGTGGAATGGGCTGCCCAGAGAGGTGGTGGAGGCCCCATCCCTGGAGTCATTCAAGGTCAGGCTTGATGGGGCTCTGAGCAGCCTGACCTAGGTAGAGATGACCCTGCTTGTGTAGGGAGGTTGGACAAGATGACCTCTAGAGGTCCCTTCCAGCCTGAAACATTTTATGATTCTGTGATTCTAAGAGTATTTATGAGATAATGTGTTTGGTGTCTTTGGAGGTAGAATGACCCTTCAGGTCTTTCTGGGCTCTACCAAGGATGCTCATGGGCAATGTGAGCTGGTTTTCTTGTCTGTTTAGAAGGGACATCCCATCTTCTGTACAGTGCTTTAAATTTACTGTATGCTACACAATTGCATTTGGTGGATCTTTCACACTTAATCTGCTTGAATGGGTTTTGTTTTGCGTATCGCGCCAGGATGGAAGTTATTGCTAAATATGCATGTTTTTCAGTTAACTTACATGGTTAAATATATTTGGGGAATGTTTGAATTGAAAGCTGTGACTTAGAAATATTTTTTGAGGAAAATTATAAAGCAATAGTAAAGTAAAAGGCAAAGTTATATGAATGCCATGAGAGAGAAAAATTATACATTCTAGGATTGTCTGGTTTTGAAGAGATCTGGTTTGATCAATATTGATCAATACAGTTTTTAATCTTTTCACTGGAATCATAAAAGTGTCACTCTGAGACTCTGCTCTATATTATTGACTCATTAAGGGTAGTTTAACCAACATCCATGAAAAATACAATTAGTAGCTTACAGCATCTTGAAATGACATGTATAGTCGCTGTTACAGGTGCCACCATTGCAAGGCAGATGAGAGTCAAGATGAAGGACCCTTTTCAGCCCATGCTCCTGCAATGAGCTCAGTGCTGCACCATGAGTACTGCCTCCCACTTTTTCAGTGAAATATATGGCCTCAGCTGCCAGCAGCTGGGACTATATGGCTTTGGTGTCTTCCTACAGTGCTGGTATGGTGGTTATACCGTGATCAGAAGAGTCAGAGTTAAAATGCACATTTTGTGCTTTGAGATGTGATAGCTTGGCTCACAGGGAGATGGCTAGAAAGCCTGTTCCTACAGCTTGAACCAGTCCTGCTTCCTTCTGTGATGAGCCCCAACCTTGCTCTGGAGTGAGAGTGCTGAGCCTGCAAACCTTCTTTTTGCTTGTGCTGTTTTGGGATGATAGTGGATGAGTTGCATGATTAACTCACCATTTGGCACTTATTTCCTGTCTGAGCCACAGCCTGGTTTTGTGGATGGCCTTGTGTATCTTTTTTCTGCGGCTGTATAAGCCTCTGTGCTGAAATTGCATCAGTGACTTCCTAAAGTGGATGGTGCCCACACAGCTCCTGGAGGAGATCCTGCAGGTTGTGTGCTGTGATGTGGGAGGGCCCTGGTGACATTAATGGTGATAACCGCCTCTCCATGTACTCACAGAGGTGTCAACTGGCAGCTGTAAATGGTGACAATTGTGCAGAAGCATGCTGTACTGCTGCTTTGGGATGAGGAGAGCCTGTACCAGGAATGCTGGTGGGAGCCTGGGATTGGCTGATCCTTGTGAGTCCCTGCAAACATGGCAAAAAGCTACCAAAGCTGCTGGCTCTGTGGGAGAGAGTGCTTTTGGGAGCCTTCCTCTACATGGAGAGCTCAGCAGGGTTAGGGAGACCCTGCGATTCACCAAGACACGATCTCTTCTTGTGGCATATGGAGGCTTCCTGTGTTCAGCCAGGAGCTGAGCGTAGCCCTGTGATCCCATGTTCTTCTTCATTCCTGGCCTCAGGGTCCATATTCCCCCTCCTGCATGTAGTCACCAAGAGTTCCTCAATGCTACTGCTGCTGTAGCCCTGGTGCTACTCTGCATGAAATCCCTTCTGACTGCTGGCATTGCTGAGTCTGACTTGAGACTGGTTTAACCTGTTGATATGAGGAGACGGTGAGTCGGATCCTACCATGCGACTGCACCAGAACAGAAAGTGTTCAAAATAAAATACGCTCAACCTTTTCCTCCCTGCCTACTTCATCCTCACCATGACCTCCAGGAGCACCACGTGATGTCCAAATGGTCTTGTGAGTAGTCAAATTGTGAAAAAAGTATCTTTTCCAAGTACTATAGCACCAAATAGTATGTACTATAGTATGTACCTAAAGTACGTACTATAGATCAGACGCAACATCTCAGCTTGTTCTGTTAAGGTATAATGAAAAATAATTGCATTGAAAAATAACAACAAAGCTTCTTATCTAACAGATGATGTTATACATTGTGGATGCAACCTATTAATATGGAAATACTGACACATTGATCCGGATTAATTTGCAAGATGTATTTCCTGACCTAATAATGAAAAAAGTAGGTCAACTTCCAAGTTTTCTGAGAAGGCAATTAAAGCTTTATAGCAAGAAATCCTTTGATAGTTCTACACAGAGAGCTGAATCTTGCAAACTTTGCATATTCAAAATGGTTTGCCCCACAATGATGACTTGGAGATCTTTCTAATTAATTGTAGTAGTACATGAGCACTGGATTTCCCATTATCTCACTGTCTTTTACAATTTAATGGAATTTAAAAGCACTGAAAGATACGGCTTACCAAATATTCTTATCTGAGAAAAGGTGGTTTTAAAATGAGATTTTATAACATGTAGTTTATAGAAGTTTACGCTTAGCAGTCTTTCTTCTTCAGGAAGCATTAGTTCAGCCTTGAGCATTCCAGGTGCTTTTTTGTTGCTAGAGAGTGTATAGAATGTGGTGCCTATAAATATTGAACTGCTATGTCTTAGCCTGGCTAGTATTTTGCAAAGGTGTATTTGTGAAATAGCTAGTGAATTTATAACCATCTCTAAGATGATTTCAGTGTTTAATTAGTGTTTACCCTAACCATCAAAGCGACAGTCTTCCTTCTGGAGCTTTGATTTGTTGCTATCGTAAATGTGAGATGTTGAGCTGTGTTTCAGGAATATAAAGATTGCTATGTTGGATTAGAGTTGACATCCACCACTTGTTGTTCTCTTATGGTGCATCTGCACTGCGGTCAAAGATGTGACTGCAGTGTGTGCAGGGATACTCTACCCGCTTCAGCTAAAGGCCCTGGGCTGTGGCTGCGCTGCTAAGTGCCCTGACCTTCTTTCCTTCCTTGATGAGTGTCGTCCAGCTTCTTCAGCTGACATGTCCCATCTCCACGTTGCTCTGGCTGTAGGGTGGTGGCAGATGCAAACTGCTAATGAGAAGGCAAAATGGAAAGACCAAACTTGGGCAGTGTTGCAGGGAGTTTGGTGACTCTTGCCCCAGCCCCATGATTTTTGGGGAAAGGGACCAAGTATTTGATCCAGACACCTCCATCTCTGTGTGGTGCTTTATGCTCTGGAGAAATGCATTTCAAATGGACTTTTCTGTGTGTTGCTTACTGTCATTTTGAATTGTTCGTTGAAAACACATGCCTGAGCTCTCCTGTTCTGCAGGTTTCTTTAAAGATTATGCACTTCCCTAATGCTTCCACTATTCTCTTCAGCTGAATTTCACAGCCGTGATCTTTCATGCAACTTATATCCTGTCACTAGATGATCAGATACTTTTTTAATATAGCACGTGTTGTTAGTAGCTGGTTGTCAGAATGGTCATGCTCTGTAGAGTGTTTTCTGAAAGAATGATTATTGTGGATATGAAGCTTTATTTTAGGTTTTCTGCTGTTTTACTCTGCCCACTTAATATCTGTCTGTCTTCCACATGTACAAGATGGCACATAGGTTCTGCTTGAAGAACAGAGAATTTACTTTTTCCTGTTTCTGGTCTATTAAAGCCTTGTCTCCTGTACTGAAAATGCAGAGTACTGTAAATTCAGAGTCCTTTTGTTTTAACTCACGAACACTCCTGATCCATGAGCTGTGCTGAATCTGTCAGATTATTATAGGAGTAGTAATATCTGATAGAGCCACGAGCCAGATTTCAGATAGGGGCTGAGCATGTTCTGGCCCTACCTGTGTGTGTGTTCATGAAGCAGAGATAAACTTTTTATTGTGAGGTTTTTTGTTTCCTGTTTGTGCTCACTTTCTGCAAGGAGTTCTTGGTTTTATTTTAGGACAAGAAATCTGGTTGAAGCAAATTAAATCTGGGCATGCGATTGAAAGGAGTGGCTGCTTGTGTTTGCCTGGTGATCCTGTGAGGCCTTATAATGGTAATAGAAATGTTGGGGGCTGGATAGGCCTGGTACCCGAGTAAAGTATTTTAAATACTTGTCTATTTTTAGAAGGAAACTCTGATGCTTTGTAGTATGATGAAATTATTTATGCAAAAGTAGCTTTGTTTTTAGGTCTAATGGAATCCCAGAAAAAAGATGAAAACTATTCGTTTTCCAGAAATAATAATTCTTCTTATCTTAAAAAAAATCTCCAATGCAGGAAGTATGAGCAGCTTTAAGCAGATGGACCACTCTGGAAGTCGGTGCTGTAAAACAGGAGTCTTTTAGGTCCATATTAACAGTGCAGTGTAAGTGTTGGGTCTAACAAAGTGATGTGGCCATCAATAAGGGTAAGCTCTGAAAATCATTTGGAGTCCATATCACTGCCATCGCTGCACTAGACAGAAGATGAAAATTATCAGCTCCTCATGGCTTTCTAAATGCTGTACTCCAACAGCTGTCTCTCAGTGGTCATCACCAGCTGTGAAGCTTTTGCTGGCAGCACACTTTGTCACTTTTCCCTTGGCAGATTGTATTTTTCTCCTCATATCCCTGTTTCACCACAGGTGAGAGATCTCAGCCTTCTTCTGGCTTTGTGGACCCTTTCACAGATGCCCTCACACTACCAGTTTTTTAGAGGTGCTAGAGCTTTAATTTTTGGCTCAGTGTTGAGGCATGAAGCTGAGATACCACTTTGGACCTGTCTGTAACCCAGGGACTCCTCTCCAGTTGCTCTGGGTACAATTGCTCCCTCCTGCTTGGAGTTTGAACACAGAAACCTGACAATGTGCCATGTCTCTGTAGTTTTGGGCTGGTTAAGTCCCTACTTTCCAGAGGCCAGTCTCTGGGTGTGTACCAGGTATATATTGGCACATGTTGATATGCGATGGGCTAGAAGCCTTTCAGGTTTTTCTTTATTCTGTTGTTAAAAATGGTCAGTGTCCCTGAAACATGAATAAAGCTATTCAGAGAAAGAAATTGTATTAGTGCCAAATGCGGTTGGCAATCTGATTTTGTGTGACTGATGAACAGGTTTGAGAGTAAGCAAATGGTTAATCTGCCCTGTAGATGGATATGCTTTTTAGATATAATAAGAAGACCTGCCTCTTTTATAAAATTAGAAACTGAATGTGTATAGGCATTATATAACTCAAAAGCTAATGCTGTATATGGCAGCATGACGGATTAATATATATTGAAGTCCTTGATTTGTTCTCATTTCTGTCCTTCTGGTATTTTATGGAAAGATGCAAAAAGTTTTCAAATGACCTTTAAAATTAGCTCCTAACCTATACAGTTTATCATCATTTTCTGTTACGTGAGCCTGAGGTGTTAAAGGATTCATAGATCGGTATTTAAAAAATTGTCAGTGGCTTCACTATATGAAATTTTGAATATTCTGAATGTAATTCTGGCATTCAGTGGCTCTATTTGTTCATTTGTAAAGGATGTTGAATAGGATCTCTTATCAGCTTGATATAGAAAATATATGTGGGTAATTACATATGCCTACCCTTTATATAAATTTCAATCTTTTCTGTCAAGAGGGCTGGTAAAAGACAAAAACATTGTTTTTGCATTTCATGAAGACACAGTTCAGAGTTTTTGAATTCATAAGAGGGAAGTTCCTGGGGGAAAGAGGGAGCCATTTCTCTGGTGCTGACACAGAAAGCAGGGTTTCATTTCTGTACCTTTCTGCGCAAACCTTTCTGCACTCTTTGGATCATCTTCCATGTTTTACTGACTTGCAGGGATTGCTGCTTCTACTTTTTATAAGCATATGAGCCTTTTTCTGATGGATATACAGAAATGGATGATGTAGAAAGTAACGAGTTCTTTACATATTTTTTTTTTTTTTCATTTTAAGAATATGGATTTCAGCTGCTTAATTGATCTAATATGAAAAATTGACTGCCTTGTCTGATAGTGTAAGTCTGTATGGGACTTTGGCATTATGAAGGACAGATGCTCTCTGGTCTAAATGCTGTGTGCTACTAACACGTGTCTGCAGTAAGTTGGTTCCCTCATTATGCAGACCAGGTAGGTAACTGTAAGGATCAGTAGCTGCTGAAACGAGGGTTTGTTTGGGATTTTATATTTTCTGCAACCACTGGCAGAAGCTGCCTTTGAACCAAGAACAGCCATGGTTGACTGATCTAGTGAAGGATATCAATGAAGGTAGGTATTTTGCTGTACATTTAAGGTTGGTTGAAACTCTGGTAAACATTATTTTCACAATGGCCAAGCAGTTCCTTTAGGGCAATAGGAGGAAACTTGCACTTTTTACTCTGTGTGGTGTGAATGGAAGAATTTTAATCTGACTTTATTTATCATTCTGTGAATTAATGCTTGGAAAGAAGAATTGCATGTTGGAATCTGACCGGATTCATAGAAACTGCTGTACTATATCTTATGCTGCCATAGCAACATATGAGTGCAATGAGTTAGAAATCTCCCAGTTATTAGAAAATCTGAATTAGCCCAACTATTGAACAAGGCCAGGTTCTGCATTCACTCCTGCAGTTTTGACCTTGTTTCAGCTAAAGGGATATCCTTGACTCTCAAGAAAAAGGCTCAATTGAGATAAACAGTTTATACTACGATGAAGAGTGTGAGAATAGATGTGCTGTGTTATCATATAGGGACTTAGATTTGTGAACATATATTCAGGCTGCTGAGTGTGCTTGAAGATGTCTTGAAGAATATTTTAAAAGGTAGAGATGAATGGTAAGAAAAGTTAAATTCTCCAGCTTTATTTTCTTATTTATGAAATCGAGGTACCTATATGTTTTTAATTTACATAAAGAAGATTGAAACAAAAAATGCTATGACAAAGGAGATTTATGGAGGGTGGAGAAACAGCAAGAACCTGATATTAACTATGAAGAATCTTACAGATTGTTGTTTGTTTCTGACCTGCTCTGCTAATATTTGAGGAGAGGACTGAAGCTGGTAACAGATGATGGTTTTGAAAATATTGTGAGGCTAAGAATACCGTACTGCTTTCCATATGACATACCTCTCTGTTACGACAAAAAAGGAGGACACTTCCTATGGAGCATTAATGGAAAATTTCTGAAAAATATTTCCTTTATGAGGGTCATTTCATTTGGAAACCATCCTAATGCAAGGAAGAACAGGTCTGTGAACCCTCAGGGCATGTGCGAAAATCTCATCTTTTTCGTGTTGTCAGTGATAAAGTGAGAGATGGAAGGAGGAAATGTGTTGTGGTATTGCTTTATTTTTAATGTTAGTTTTGCTGGCCTTTTTTATTTTAAATGTTATTAGTGTATCTATTGCATTTTGATCTTTTGTCAGAGATTGCTAGTATGTCCCCAGCCCATCTTTTCTGCTGTGATTTTTATAAATACCTAGTTGCAATGACTGAAAAAACATTGGTGGGCTTTAATAAAGAAAGTTTAATAGTAAGCCTGAAGCACAAAGTTCTGAAAATATACTTTTAGCACTGTTTTACAAAAAGTTTTGAAACACTTTGCAGTTGACATGATTGAGAGAATTTTTTCATATTTTACAGAGTGTTCCTAGCAATTATCAATAGTGTGTTTTTGAAAGATCCCTCTAAGAGAAGAAATATTTTTTTAAATGCAAGTGCAGACATTTTTAAAACTTCTTAATGCACTGATAAATTTGTTGGCTTCCAGTAGCACTGGAAAACCTTTAGACTTATATATTGATAATTCCAATTAAACTTAGATTAAGTCCTGTACACTTTCTTCTGACAAGGCCTTTTCATGCACTCCCTTTCTTTTAACTTACCAGATTTGAAATAGTTGCTTTCCTCTACAATTGAGTCTTTGGGATTGCACTTGTCTATATCAACTTTTCTTCCAGTAGAAACCAGTTCCCAGCACTGCCTCAGTGCTTGGGTCATCAGATGCTTTGTTTCCTTTATGAAGCAACTTGCTGTGACCTCTCTGGCTCTATAGTGTCCTCATTGTACATGCTGTGTGTATTTGTCACATACACAGCGCATGCAATGTGGACGTAATGGAGCTCAATTTACGCCTGATAAGGAGATGAAATACCTGCAAGAAATATTGTGGGGTTTTTTTTGTCGGATTTTAAAATTTCTTTATTTGGTGCGCACACATACTACTTTTGTATATGAGATGGTGTCCAAAAATTGCGTTGTGGATACAGCTCATCGGTGAAAATAAGGCAGTTGCAAGAACTTGCAGGCTCATTACAGTTCTCCAGACCCCCACAAAGAAATGTATTAGCGGGAATTAAATAGTGCAGGAATTGAATTTTGGCCTCTGATGGTAAAGTGATTCATTTTAGGTTCATATATTCTATTATTGACATTCTTGTTGTGCTTATTTTGGGTTGTTGGGGTTTTTTTGGCACATTCTGTGCATTCTTCTATCACTTAGAGTTTTGCGAAAAAACTGCCTTTTTCATATAACAGGAAAATGTGTAAATTTTGTATCAACATTTATGGTTTAGGTTTTTGGTGGGTTTTTTTTTAAGCAAAAGAGCAACGGAACACTGAATCGTCTGCTTTTGTTTTAATAAAAACCTCTTATTTTTATTCTAGTGTTCTGAAAATGTTGTTCCATGAAAAGTGTTTTAATTGTTTTTGATTTGAGCAGTTCTATCCACCCATCTGCATCAGCAAATGCAGAGCCACTTTCTGTATTTTCTCTGCCATGAATTGGGACTTCTAAATGACAAGGATTTTCCTTAAGTGATTTTGACAAACCGAGTGTTTGTGTGGATAGTAGTTATCCTCATAACTGCTGAAGTGCAAGGAATTATATATTTAAAAGCAAAAATTTTTACACAGGCAAATATTGTACCTGAAATGATTTGTTGAGGCTGCAGAAATAAAAGTGCATTCTCAACTGGATGTAGTATGAATCAGTAATGGGTCAAAGCCTACTTTCTAGACCTGAAGCCCTGTTTAAGAACAGGAATTGCATTAGAAAACTGTGATTCTTTCACTGCACTGAAATGAAATTTAAGAGGAGGGGTAGGAGGGTGGGGAGGGTTGTTGTGGGACATGTTTTCAGTGACCATGAGGAAGTGTTAACAGCTATCTCAGGGGAATTGCACTGTGTATTATTCCAGTTGCTACTAAAAGTATTAGTTCATTTAGTGGGATTTTTTAGGAGCTTTGCCTTTCACAGGATTACTAATGATTATGTTTTATGTTATTAATTGTTTTACACTGGGGAGAAGACAATAAAATGGCTAAAGATGCTGGCTGCAGATATTTTTCTCCCATAGACCTGATACTGCTCTTGCGCTGGCCTGCAGTGGGCTGTGTGCTATGGTCTTCATGTACAGCCATGCTATAAACAAGAGTGATGAAAGGTGCTCTTCTGCATGGGATTTATTGCATAAACTATGGTAATTAGAACATGTAGTACTTTGTTTCTTTTACCACACTTGCAAGGTGCTCCAGGAGCTTCAGACCTAACAAGCTTGCTTTCTTCTGAGTTTGTTCTGTGCCACTTCATTAGGCTTAGTAGTGGGCAGAGACATCTCTGTGAACAGAAAGAAGAAAAAAAATAAGTTTCTTAGGCTATGGAAAACTCTGATGGAACAGTAGCTATATTAGAAGGTGATGGTATCAGCTCAGTAGCCTTGTCACATTGCCAGCCCTGAGTCTACTTTAATACAAATAAAGACTTGACATGCTATGATGCAAAATAGTTTCTGATGTTTGAAAAAAAAGTGTATCCAGTGCAGAGAGTGCCATGAGAGCAGTGCTTTACTTCCAGATATTATTGCAAGGGGATCTGGAATGTAACACCCTCAAAGTCCTGCAGATGTTGGTAGTGGCTGGCAGGAGCTGCTGAAGCTCCGCTCTGACCTTGCTCTTTGAGTCCTGCTGTAGCAAAGAGCTCCTCAGAGGCTGTGGCTCTTCTCTGCTGAGGCAGTTTTGCTTCCATGAGATTATTTTTTTTCCTTCCTTTAAATTGCTATTCGCATTAATCCAATTGCTGGAAAAGGATTATAGGCCCAGAATAAAATCCAGTCATAGTTAAATATGTAAAAGCGGCTTATGTTTTTAGGCCAAAGTTATTAGGGGAAGCTATCAACATACCAATATTAATTCCCTGATCTCAGCTGGGAGGCTGTTGTCATGAGAGTGTATGATAATGGGCTAGTTACTGAATATTTTATAGTAGAAAATTTCTGTTTGTGTTTGCCTCATATCTACGTATGTCACAAACTATACACACCACCCTGCCTCTCACAGGCTTTGTGGGCATACATTTTTTTTTATATTTCTGGAAGAGTATTTTTAAGGAGCTAATCTAGCTCTATTGCAAAAGCAAGAAGAGTTTGTGAGGGGATGTTAAGGACACAAGGGCTGTGGTGCATATTCTAGTCTTCAATATCTGCATCTTAAGTCATCTTTTCGTAATAAGCACTCCTTTATCAAATATCCCCTCTGCATTAGTAGTTTCCATCAAACCCTTATCTGGATAAAGAAGAATGGCAAACTGGAACAGTTCTCAGACATCCTGTTTCTCATGCCATGTGCCTGGCTTTCTGGCATGCAATTGTCTGGGTGCTCAGTTTGCAAGCCTGCTTTGCAAGTCTGTACAGCAGAGCACTTTTTAATTACCTCTTTAGAATGAAATCTGTGTAGGGACTAGAGATACTTTTTTTTTTTAAACCAGAGATAGAAATTTTTTTGACCTTTGCTTTCTTCATATGGGAGGTGTTTCATTTAATCTCTCTCATTTTGAATTAAATGTGTTTTCTGTAAAGGAAAGAATGCTGAAAGACTTATTCCCTGATGAAGAATTTAGACAAGAAATGATGGACTTGAGTGGCTCTCAAACTGCAGTGTTCAGAATCTCCTCCACCTAGATTGTGCTGAACTTCACAGACTGGAATATCTTTTGCCTGACAGTGTGCAGTTTTTGGTCCTCTGATGACAAATGGGGCTTACAGATGAAGCAGTGAATTAAGTCTTCTAGAGCATCAGTGCTAAACTGCTAGACAGATAAAAACAAATACCAAATGTAAATTTACCAAGCTGTGAGCTATAGAGAGTTTTCAATGAAGTAAGCTCTTTCTGATTTTTCTTTCTGTTTTAGGCATTTTGATGGTTTTGGTTTTCTTTTTTTTAAATTGATTTGCTTTCCTGGTTCCTTTTCAGGAAGATGTCTGAACCTTTCTTTCCAATAACAGCATATTTGTGATCCTTGTTCTCTTCTGAGTTGTCCTGTGTGACTTGTGCTTGATTTTTTTGGATATCAGAAGCAAGGCTGACTTTCATCTCTGCCTTGTTTAGGAAAGCTGTCAGTTATTTATCCAACACTGTCAGTGTCCCAGGCAGGTGCTGAGGTACCGGCTCCTGTGTTTCATTTGGCTCTTCTGGGAGCTCTTGCTCTGTGCTGGGGTTCAGCTGCTCACATTCAGCCTGGCAGTGCTGGTTGCATTCTGGGGTGCCTGATGGCATAGCCCCAGCTGCTAGTCCAAGTTATTTTGAAACGTTTATTTACATGAAATAAATTTAGCATCTAAGTTGCACCAAGGAATGCTCTGTATTTCTAGCCTGTGCTAGCAAGAAAGATGCTGTGCCAGAAACTCAAAGATTTCACAAGAGGCAGCATTAGAGGACTACATGTTTATACTGCTGTGCACAGCTGAAGAATTCCAAATTTAGTATTGTCTGCATGTGGTAGAAAATACAATCTGAGGAAAAAACCTAAAAAAAGAAAAATTCCAAGAGTTAGCAGAGCTTTCCTTCATGTATTTCCACTGTAAAAGTCATGAACCTCAGTGAAGGGCTGACTTTTCCTCTGCTAACACACTTGCAACTCTACTGTGTACAGCACAAAATTTGCTTGTTGCTGTCAGTCCTCACGATCAGTTCTCTCTTGTTTGTGGTAGCAGGAGCATTTTGCGTGTATGAGGCTGGTGGAGGAGAATGAGTGCTGGGGACAAAAAACCTTTTATAAGGTGTCTCATACAGGGAGAATTTGAGACTTTGCTTCTTGCCCTAAATAACCACTAATGAACAGGATTGCAAATCTCTACCTTTCAGGTGTTCCCTAAGGACTCTGGTCTCCTTTCCTAGAACTGGATGTGGAGTAGGTGTCTGAACTATCAGTCAACATAGGCTTTCATAATCTACTCCCCTTGTAAATCACTTGTTCCGGGGAGTGAGACGTACTGCCCCGTACCCTGGTTCACAGGCAGCTGCCAATGCAGGCAACATCTCAAATGAAGCAGCAGGGTTTTTCTTTCTGCCTGCATTCTGGCTGCTGTATTTCTGCCAGCAAGCCTGCTACAGAGGGAGGACTGTTTAAACCTGTCTCGATGGGCCATGCCGGGTCGTTTCTGAGTGTGCACGTGTAATAGATGCCTGCTCTTAGGAGTCCTTTGTTCTGCATCCTTCCAATTGCTGTTGCTGAAGATTTGCCCTGCTTGGTAGCCCAGTGAATCAGGAGCGCAGAGCAGATGAAGGTGGGTCTGTGTGAGAAGGGTTTGGTGTTTGCTTGGTGCTGGTTACTGCCCTCTTAGTGTTTGAGAAAACAGCTGTGGAGTGGTGTGATGGTGTGCTTGGAGGAATGGATGCATTTCAGCTTTAAAATGCTGTACCTTTTTTTGTCATAAGCCAAGCTCTGGAGTAGATATGTGCTGTAAACCTTCACTCTGTGCCAGTTCCTAAGCATTAATTCCTGTCTCAGGTGCTGCAGACCTGCAGTCTGCCATTGAGTCCCATTTGCAGTAAATGAAACTTCTGCAGATTCAGGTTGCAGCACATGGCCATGTGATACATGTGCAGGCAGCTAACCATGGTATATGATCTGCTTGGAAGGAGGGATGGCACTTGCTGTAGCTCTACCTCCTTGGGCTGGAGGCTGGAAGCGTTGAAGCTATCTTTCAGTATGAAGGATGGAAAGAAATGAGCTGCCTCTGAGCAGCTGCTGAGGCTGACCTTGTCTAGTAATCCTCTCCCGCCCAGGAATGTCTCTGAACAGTGTGGTCTCTATTCAAAGCAATCCTTGTTGGCCCCTTTCCTGCATTGGCCCCCTTGTACCATGTAGATCAGGAGTGGCTGGGGCTTCCCATGAAGGCACCTGGATGAGAAACAGGGTCTAGGGAGACTCTGGCTTACAGGGCACCTTTCTGCAGCTCTGTGGAAGGCAGAACTCTGCATTTGTTTCCTAGTCTTCCATTAATTGTTTTCTGGTAGTGTCTCATTATTATTTTCTGTATTTTTCTTATAGTCCATTTTATTTCCTCAGGTTGCCTCTTTCTCCATCATTTCCTTCTCACTCTGTAGGATTATGCTTTACATGAGAACTGTTGTGGTAAAACTACCACACGAGCTATCTGTGATTCTCTGATTCTATGCACTACCTGATATTTTTGTTTTGAGCTTTTTCCTATCCAACAGTTACAGAACCTGTAGGGCTTGCTTTTAAATTACTCTTATACTGAGGAACACAGTTTCTTTTGGTATTTTTTGTCATGCTTCCTTGAATACCTTTACAATATTTGTAATAGTCTAACTTTTACTGTGGGCTTTTTTTCATTATGCTAATAATGTGGATTTGAAGTAGCATATATTCCAAAGGCTGTGCATAAATTAAATCATTGCTATTGATGGACATTCAGTACTGATAAAAACTGACACTGAGATTTACATGTTGAAAAAGGATATAGCACAAATAATTTAAATATTTTTCTCATGTTTGAGTGTATTTGTGGTGTCTGATTTTGCTGGTTAGCAAAATAAAGACAGATGGTAATGAATTCATTCCAACATGTTTTCATTATGGTACAGCAATTCCAACTCAATTCCGACTTCTAACAGCACTTGTGCAAATGGTTTTCTTGTTTAAATTTCCCTTGCCACTGCTGTCCATACCCTCTTCAGGGAATTCCAAGTTAGTGTACTTATAATATGTATGGAGAATTGATTTTTATATGCATAATAAAAATGAAAATACCTGGAAATAAGAGCAGCCTGTGATTAACCTATATATTCAGTGCTGTGACAAGTAAGAATTTAACTCCTTCTCCTTTAAAGTCCGTATGACATCTTAACAGGATCAGAACAGAGTTTATAATAGTTAAATTTTAGCCCGGCACCCTTCAGAGTCTGAAAATGACACAGTGATTAACAGTGCTGTCTTTGTTAGAAAAATGAGAACATTGCTATTAATACAAGCAATGAGCAGCAAGGCCAGGCACCTGCCCCGGTTTGCCTGTGCATCCCCCAGCAGCTCACGTGTTTGTCTGGACACTGCCAGGGCCATGCAAGCATCATTTCTCTGTGTGTAAATGGTCAGCAAATATGTTTTGATGAAAAGTTTAACAGTTTGTAGGTCACAGCAGAAAAAGAAAAGGGGAGGAGAAGGAATGCCTTGCAAGGACTCTAATCACTTGTAATTGTTGCTTTGTCCAGTGATTCAGGTGTTCCTGAAGCTCCTGCCCTAAATACATACCATCTTTAATTTTTTTATCTTCCTGCAATAATTATATTATCTAATAAGCTCATTTATTACTTTAAAGGAATACTTGGCATTTCAAGAATTACACTAATCAGTCAGCATCTTGTCTTGTTCCTTTGCTGTATTTCGAAGGTGGCCATTATCTTGGTACTTTTCATATGGAGAGGATACTAAAATCCATGTATGCCACTGGAAATGCTGTACTCAATGTCTGTATGAAAAAGTGTACAGAAAACACAATAACAAAGTAGTATTCACTTTAGTGTAAATTGGTTTTCTTTGAGACATCTACACAGAATTTGCGTAACTGCTCAATTTGTTTGGTTCTTCTGTTCTGTGTAAAGTATCGCTGCTATTGTTTTCATAGATCTGCAACAACATATGCCTTGAATATAGGAGATTAAACTTTAGTTCCCTTGCTGTTGAGCATGCTAATAGTGACTGTAGTGTGGATATGGTCTACTGTTATCCCTCACAGGCCACCTCTCCATCCACCCCCAGTGCCTGTAATGGGTGCGTGCATGGACAAAGCAAGGAGAGGACAGATCTAGCTTAGCACTCCTCTGCTTCTCACCTTTCTCTGCCTCCTGTGCTCCTGAAGGATGCTGTACTGTCAGCTGATGAGACAAACTGCCAGCCCCTGGGAGAGAACACCCACAGGGTGTAAGCTATAGGAGGACTGTCTTACTAGGGCTACTTAAGATCAGGGATAGTGCCCTGTGCCCATCATAAAGTACTGGAGTTGTGAGTGAGGAGGTGTTAAAGGAGAAGGATATTATTCTTCCTATGGGAGTGCTATCTGTCTGCACTAATAGCCTTCTGCAGCTCAGTGTGACTGTAATACTGGCGGTGATGGTCAGTTTTGCAGCTATCCTGTTAGTGCTTGTACTACCTCTGGCAGGGCTCTGAGTGCTGGCTGGGATTTCCACAGCAGCTTCCTTGTAACCAGATCTGGGCTGGCTTTTACACTTCCTACAGCTGCAGTCTGTCTGGAGCCAAAGCAGTGCTTAGACTACTCTTAAACAAAGGTAGCTGTGGGGTTGTGGTCAGAAAGCTCCAACTGAGGCAGCAGCAAAAACATGGTGCTTTCCTCAGTGATAAAACACTAATTATAATCCCAACCATCTTGGCTTTCAGCAGGGCTAATTAGCTCGCAGTGGTGTTGGGTTAAAATAGCTGTGTAGTACCGTGCTGCATGCAGTGTACTAGCAAAGGTGGAGTAAGACAGCGTAGAGATGCGCAAGCGCCCAAAGAGTGGCATGGCCATGTCTGAGCAGCACTGTCATCATCTAGGACAAGAGTCCTGGTTGCAGCCTCTCTGTCTAGCTCAGGCCAACGCTTTTTCTTTTCCTGAGGACTCTGTTCCTATGGTTTCTCACTCTGCACCATGCTACGTATGCACGTATGTGCTTTTTTTTTCCTATTTAATGTAGTTTCTTTTTGCAGAAGAGTGATGTTGTCATGAGAATTTGGCATTCAGGATACTAAGATTTTCTGACTCTGAATTAATATCACATCCATTAATGGAAATGTTTTCTCCCTAGACATAATAGACCAAATAAAAAGAAAAGCTTTAAGTACTGCATGCTAAAAGTGTTATGCTGTTAAGTGCTGGAGGTGGTGAGAGGGGTAGAAGTATGTTTATATAAGGAAAGACAGGTGGATATTTAAGGTGGTGATGGTGGTGGGAGTAAGGGATTATTCATATGCATCATTCTGCGGAGAGGGTAGAAATAATTATTGACATTGGGAGACAAAATTTGCAAGCTAGGATTACAAAGGGCCAAGGGGAGAAACATGCTCAAGCTCCAGCAGGTGTTTTGGGAGAGAGGAACAAAGTAATAGCAGTTCAGGGTGAGGCCAGGCCTTCCAGCAGTCCTGTCCACATGGCTCTCCCCAGCGATTGCGTAGAGAAATGCCCTTGAGACCTCCTTGGGGACAGGGACTGCCAGAAGCACCAGCCCCACTTCTGTCTCCTTCCATTAATCTAGGTATCAGCCATCTGCATGCTGGTTCCCCAAATGAAGCCTATGGGGAGGCCGGAAGGTAAAAGCCAATAAACCAATGAACCTAGGGGAATGTCAGCCCTTAGAGAGGTGATGAATTTGTCATCTCTAAACACGTTTTAGAGGGAAGAGCTGTGTTTGGGTGAATAAAACGGTCTTCTTTGAGGCTATTGCTGGCCTGAGGGGTCTGTTGCAGGGCTGATTTGGTGGCTGTGCATATGGTCTGTCTCAAGGGCAGTTTGTTCAGCTGTGTGCCTGTAAGCAGCTCCTGCCCAGTTCGTCCCTTCTCCCCATTGATAAGATGTAGCTGCCAGTTTAGCGTGTGCCTCTTCCTGGTACTTTATGCTAGGAAAAGATGATCATGTAAGAAATAGCATGAAAATGGCAGGCTGGTAATGTGCTCCATACCTCTCTGGGGTGCCTGGAGTGCCAACATATTTAGCTCTGACAAACCTAAGGCCCTGACTTTTATTACATATCTAGTTTATGGAAGAAATAAGTTTTAAAATTTTTGTTCTTCTCTGCCACTGAAATAACATGCAATTAAGGGGAATGTGCCATATTTTTGTGTCCTCTGTATCTGTCACATTTTCTGGTGTGTACTGCTGTAGCATGTGCAGTGTGCAGTGAATCATTGAGTCCCATCTCTTCTGCCTCTCCTCTACTTTTCTGTGTTCCTCTCTTGCTTTTCATTCCAGATACTGATTCTTAGGAACTTTTGAGAGAAGGCTTTCACAGAGGCATGTGTCCTCCATTTTGATTCAAATTTATTTAGCTCTTGTCACAGCCTGAATTGCTTATAGGGAGAAATTGTTTTTCTAGGTCCTGGAACTGACAGCACTAGAGAACATTTTCAGAGTAGAGATAGAAGTATGTCTATGGCAAACAAAGACCTATATTAGATTTGTTCATGTCTTGAATAGAATAGCAGAGTAACATTTCACCATGTGAAGATAACCAAAACCACTGTGCTCAAAGACCTGGCTATGTGTTCTTTTAACTCATATTTGTAAGTTCAGAGATGATGATATTTCTAGCTTCTGCTGAATACCCTCTGCTTTTAGGGCAGTTTAGTGTAAAGTGCCTGTGCTGGTATTGCCCTGGTTCATGTGGCTTTATTGTGATATTGTTAGTTCAGGAAATGTTCTTCTTACCAGTTTATTTGGGGAGAAACTGGTGGCTGATGTGGCTTGCTCAAAGCCAGTAAAGTTTGGTGGTAGGCTGGTCCTTCTTACACGAAACTCCCAGAGCCTATCTTAGAAGATCTCTGCACCAGTTATGTATTCCTGCAGTTAATCTGGCTAATAAGGTCTCGCCAACAGATGGATGATATCTTCTTAACCATGCTCACGTGTTCAGGGTATCAGTTATGCAAAAAAAAATTCTTAGCTGTGCTGCATTGTTTCCCTTGCAAGGTTATGTGGTTTAGGTAGGTAGACTGTGTTTGAGTGTTTACTTGGAATGTGTGAGAGTTTTCAGAGAAGTATGACCTTGCTGTGTAGCAGGATTTCTCAGTGAAATGCTTTCATATTAAATAGCAAAGAGAGACAAGAAGTTTGTCTGTGGGTCAAACGTGTGATTCATATCATTAGGGTGAGGTTCGGCACTTCATTTCATCATCTCATGCCTAAGAGTGAGTTTATGCTTCTCCTTTGGAGCTACAATTTACTTTTCTTCTTGCCTCTTCTTTCATGTGCTTGCCAAAGGTTCCTGATGCTTGCTGCCAAGCACCAATGCGTGTATATAGAGGAGAAGCCCCAGAGTGGTCATGCCACCCTTGGATAGCTGTAGCCTTTGAGGATGATAAGAACTAGAGTCAAAATTTGTACCTGAGAGGAGGTTTGCTTTAGGCTTCATTTCTTCCTCCCCCAAACTTTCTATTTTTGATTGTTTGAGGGTGTGGGCTGGGGCAGGAGGGGAAGTGGATGTCTGATTAGAAGTATGATTTCAGAATATTATATATGATGAATGTAAAAGGTGAAGGACAAACAGTGTGTCCTACTAAGCTGCTTATATTAGAGAAAGCCTGCAAAGGGATGTGATAAAGAGCCTGGGTCTTCAGTAATTTTTTGAGAGATTAAATCTTCTTGGAACTTTGAAGAAACAGGATGAACATTTCTTTTTATTACTCAGTTATTGGGGCTGATTGAAGCTGTAGAAAATTTGCCATCTCAGGGATATTTTGAATAAAATTTCACATTTTAGTAGCTGGATGTTTCTTATTCTTCTTCATATTGATACAATTCTGAACTGGAAGAGACAAAAAAGTATTTTTGTGGAAATGCTTACAAAAATACTGCTCTGTGTCTGGACCAGATCTACGTAACAGTTGCTAGGAGCCAAAAATGAGTGTGGCACTTCCGAATCTGACTTGATATTTGGGATCCAATTTTTATTTAGAAAAAAATAAGATCACATGGATGCATAGATATTTTGTTTGCTTTTTTCCCCAGTTCTTCTTGCCAACTTGGGCTGAAATTAGAACAGTGTAAGTCACTGAACTGCTGCAAGAAACCCTGTTTTTTAATAGCTCTGACTTAGCAACCTAGAATTAAAGTTCATGTGTGTCAGATGGCATCTAAATTACTGAGGATACTTTATTTTGTTCCTTCAACAAAACTAAACTTTTACTTTTCAGGGCAGCCTGTTGCCCCGCTTATACATGTGGGGTTTTTGCTGGCTGCTGCTTGCCTGGGGTAACAGACTTCTCAGTGGGTTTACTTTCCTGCTTTTCATGTGAAGGTAACCAGTTACCATGCACTCTGCCCAAAAGAGTAGTCATCAACTGCTCTGAATTCTAAAACTGATATTACAGAACGAGCAAACTGTTTATTCCTTATCAGAGAGTATGGCATTAGATGCTTCCGCTTTCCTTGTGCGTGTCAGAACATGTCACTCTTTAAATATGAATTATTTAATTACCCATGGTAATTGCTTCTCTGAGTTGTAAGAAGCATCATTATGTTTCAAATTCTTTTGGAGAAGAGATTTTGCTTGTTTGGAAAATCATAGTCTTTATGGGGATTTGTAATGAGAGTCAGTGCATGGAGGAGGTCCTGATTTCCCCTTGATTAGTGTGGTTTTCCTTCCTGCCATAATGTTCTATATCTTCATACAGAGTATTATCTGTTCTGTGCAACTGTGTCTGGGGGAAGGTGTCTAATGAGGGAGGGTCGTTGTTTAGAGACAAGACTGGGCAAAGATTAGAATTGTTTTGGAGATTGGTAGGAGGAAAAGGAGATGGCACCCTAACATTTAGGCACTTGTGATCAGTCAGGAAGCTTTGTCTGAACTAACTCAGCTATGGTAGTGAAGAAAGGCAGGCACCTTCAGACAGTGATTTGGAAACCCAAATTAGGTTCCTGCCTGCATTGCCCTCAGGAAGAACATCTTCTCACTGACTGTTGTTTCCTGCTGGCGATCTGCTTGTGTGTATCCTCTTGTCTGTTTTGGATATCACCATAAGCATTTTGGACCCTGAAGAAAGGGAATAGAGAAGAACATGTTTGGATGGAGATGGGAAAGAAAGGAAATGAACACCATTCACTTCTGACCTAGTGAATTTAGAGCAAAGCAGTGGAGACTGCCATGGGACATGCTTGTGCATCAAGTATCAAACAGGCTTGAAAACTGACTATGATGTATCCTCTGCCTAAGTTATTCACTCCGTATGAGTTTGGTGAAAACCTGCCTTTTCCATCCTGAGTGTAAACTTTGAAAAGATGTCGGAGCTAAGGAAGCACTGCATGCAGGTAAGGTGTGCCATGCCACCACTGCAAGAACATGTGCAGTAACAGCATAGCAAGACCCTCATCTGTGGTTTCATAGCTTGGTTAACTTGGCAGAGATCAAACCCTGAGACATTTCTTCAGGAACAGGAAGAGGTGCAATTTAAATGTTGCCACCAGCAAAAATGATTTATGGGAAGATAGTTTTCTAACCATCTACACTTGTTCCAGTCTCTTCAAATGGCACCCTGCCCAATGGTAAGTCAGCTGGACCATGTCACAAGTGCACAAGTACCAAGCAGCAATGTGCTTAGACAAACCATCTCCATGGCAATCCATTCTTGGGGCAGACAGGGAGGCAGTTGCCTTTCCTTATGCCTCATTGTACCTCTGGCTTTCCTGTGATGCTGCTCAAATGCCTCTGAAATGAAGATAAAAGTGCAAATGTCACAGAGCCTTGTGCTTGCCAAGAAGAAGCTTCAGATGTTGCAGACATGGGGGAAATTGTAAACACAGGAAAGGATCAGAAAATCGTTGGCTGACTTTCCTGGAGAATTAGGAAACCAGTAAAATAAGATGGTAGCTGTCAGCAACTCACATGTTGCAGCAGTATCCATTGCAAATGATGTACGCATGATGCAGCTGCCCCAGTGGCTGAGTGCTTCAGCACTTTCATGATTATATCTGGTAAAAGTCCATCAACTATGAATGGTGATAATAGGGGATGTCCAGCAGTTGAAAGATGTAAGTTTAAAGGCTTGAGTGTTGTCTTTAATACAGATTCTTGCAACAGTACCTTATTTAATTCACTTGATCACTAAGTTGTGTGGTTATACTGTTACAGTGAGCAATAGATTTCAAAGTGCAGTCTTTCAATGAAGAGAATAAATCTTGTTATTCTTGTACACAAAATCAGGGGCAGAACTAGAAATCTGTCAGTATCTCTGGTGCCCAGTTCAGCTGCTTTTGCTGCTTTGTAAGCAGCTAAGTATGCTGAAGCAGAGCTGAACTGTCAGTGTGTGTGCTCAAATAGCAGTATCAAACTGATACAAACAACATCAACCCCTTCTACAAAGCTGCGTTTTAAAGATTAAGAAATTGAACTTCATAGAATCATAGAATCATCAGGGTTGGAAGGGACCTTAAAGATCATCTAGTTCCAACCCCCCTGCCATGGGCAGGGACACCTCCCACTAGAGCAGGTTACTCAGAGCCCCATCCAGCCTGGCTTTAAAAATTTCCAGGAATGGGGCTTCCACCACCTCTCTGGACAACCTCTTCCAGTGTCTCACCACCTTCATGGTGAAGAACTTCTTCTTAACGTCTAATCTGAATCTACCCACCTCTAGTTTTGATCCATTCCCTCTAGTCCTACCACTATCCGACATCCTGAAAAGTCCCTTCCCAGCTTTCTTGTAGGCCCCTTAAGATACTGGAAGTCCACAATAAGGTCCCCTCGGAGCCTTCTCTTCTCCACACTGAACAACCCCAACTCTCTTGTAGGAGAGGTGCTCCAGTCCTCTGATCATACTCGTGGCCCTTCTCTGGACACATTCCAGCATGTCCATATCTTTATTGTAACAGGGGCTCCAGAACTGGACACAGTACTGCAGGTGGGGTCTCAC
>VYZX01030837.1:5462-50541 GCA_013401335.1 Brachypteracias leptosomus
AGAGGGTATATGATAATGCTTACAGATTCCTACAGAATGATTTGTAAACCACAGTATTTAGGATAAGCTAGGTCAAAAAGCCATCTTTATGGAAAAGGAACCAGGAACAAGGTTCTTACAAGAACTATAGCAGGAAACTGAATGGAAAAAGAATGGACTAATTTAAGTAGTAGAATATGAGAATTAGACTAAAGATTGAATCTAATCTGTCTAAAAACATGCTGACAAAATTAAAACTATCCATTTACCATTTGTAGAACCACAAGTATTACTTTTAAAATATTTTAGTGATTAAACAGTAAAAGAAGTATTCTGCCTTGAAACTGAGTCAATCACTGAACTTGTGTCCAGGCTAAGCTCACTACTTGCAGTAGCAGCAAGACTCTGCTTCCACACAACCCAGCATCTGGTGCTTGGCCAAGATATAGTCTAAACACACTAACAACTATTAGTGTGGCCTAATGTATTGAAGACTTATAGGTATTAGAGCATTAAGATCTCTTTTTCCTGTTAAAATTTGCAGTATTATCCTTTGTTTGTATTTACATTTTGCAATTTTAATTAATCTCTTGTGCTCCCTAACAGGTATTTTTAACAAAGCTCTTTCAAATTCAGTAATTTGAAATACTTCATTTTTTCTAGCTAGTATCATAGAAAAGGAAGACAAGGTTTCAACAAAGCATGTTGAAAACCCTACAAAATAAATATGCTTTGCTCAAAAGACAACAAAATAGGANNNGAAGGATTCAGCTAGTAACCAGCTATTCTGTCAAGGGGAGTTTAGATTGGCTATTAGGAAGAATTTCTTTACTGAAAGGGCTGTCAGCATTGGAACAGGTTGTCCAGGGCAGTGGTGGAGTCCCCATCTCTGGATGTATTTAAAAGATGTATGGACCTAGTGCTTAGGGATATGGTTTAGTCAAAGACTTGTCAGTGTTAGGTTAATGATTGGACTTGATGATCTTAAAGGTCTTTTCCAATCTATGCAATTCTGTGATCTTTGAGATAATTTCACCCAATTGCTGCTTTTAGAGAGATAAAAAAAAGAGGAATGTCTAAAATTTTGTTATATAAAAGTTGGGGTACTACCATCAAGCACATAGGTTGCAGATACATGAACACCACCCTTTCTTTATAGAACCTTAACTTTATTGTTATATTCCTATTTTAACTGACTACTAACAAAAACTGGACACTGGTTCTTAATGGTCCTTCCTGAGAAACATACCTGCTCTCCATATATAAGTATGATTTTGCGTTCTTGTAATTTGCAGTTGTTTTACAAATTCCCTCCTAGTGTCCTGCAGTCAGCAGTGCATTTTGGCTGTTCTGATTGAGATTCCTGCTCTCTAGGAAACATATCTGAGCTGCCTCCAGAGCAGAGCTGGCCTGGATTCTACCATCTAAACACACACAGGTATTGTCTGTACCCAAGATATTAAGCACATCCTTAAACTTTATGTCAGCTGTATACGAAGTCCCTCTTTTTCCACTTCAGAACTAGTGCACAAGTAGAAGTAACTACAACCCTCAATGCTGCCAGTGCTCCCACTAAATTCGTGTTTCACTGATTTTCAACCACGAGGTATTTTACAGTGCAGCTGACTAAGTTCAACACCTTAATCCAGAAACAGGAGCATTCCCTATATAACAAGCTGCATAAAATTATAAAATAAATAGTATATGAATCCTAGCTTTAAATCCACTCAGTATGCTCCTCTATCAGAGCAAGCTTCCTGCACATACTGCTGCAAAGAGCCCATATCCACGAATGGCGATGGACAACTCTTTGCTGCTCGAATCCATTCTTCTGATGATTCCATAGAACTGCTCCATGAAGAACTGCAACTTGCTCTTGTGTAGCTCTGCATCTTTAGCTACCATTAAAGAAATCTGTAAAGCAGATACAAAACTTTCAGCATTTTCAGAAACATGAAAAAAGCCACAAAAAATTACAGTAAGTTTTGCAGCTCGTAATACAAAACACTTAAAATAATTTATGAAACAATTCCAAGCACCAAATATTCCCACTATTTCAAGAAAGTTGACTTTGTTTTAGTCTCAGAGATCCCAGTGAAGCTACAATACCTGCTTGAGGAATGAGTCTAGTGCAGAATGACTGGCTTTCTTCAGCTCCTGGTTTGCGTGGCCACACCACTTACACATTGCTTCAAAGAGGGAGACATAGTTGTCCAGGAGCAAGGCACCAAACTGAGCAGCATGCCAGCTGAACATCTGTAAACCAGCTGCAATTTAAAACCAATCCTCATTAAAACCCAGACTTATATTCCACTTTCCAAAAACGGAGCAGACTATAGAAGACCACATCAGGACTTCAGGCAGGTGTATCTACCATGATACCATAAAACCAACCAAAATCCTCTTTTTTAATGTAAACTACTATGGAAAACAGAGCTGTGTTCTAAATTTACATTAACAGTGAAAAAGAAATGGACTCTACTGGTTAAAAATAATAATGATCGATTGCACAATTCACAAGGATTCGGTTTCTGTGGTCAGGACATATGCTCAAGTCCCCTTCTCCACCAACTTTGAAGCAGACAAAAGGAATTAACAATATAGGTGATTTCACAATCCCAAATACAAGCATAAATGAAATTTCAAGATCCTTAATGACTTTTTTTTTTGGCAGACTATATTTAAAGAAGGTTTTACCCTTCACAGTTGCTGTGGGCCTAGTACCCAAACCTTGTATTTTTGTAACTTCTGCATAAGCCACTCACATTTCACAGGCTAATTTCTCGTTTTCTTCATAAACTTCATTTGTTTCTAATTTCCTTCTCCTCCTTCCACTTAAATTCCTCTTCTCTTCCTATTTTTTCCTTTAACCCTATCCACTGTCTTCCCTTTTTTCTCCTAATTTGCTACATTCCTCTTATTTCTACTTGTACCAAAACTGCCTTCTCATACCAGGGTTTTGTACTACTCCAGAGGGGCAAATGATGTCAAGTGTAATGCTGCTGTTCACAAGCTGATCAGACTTTGCCTAGTTTAACCAAAGACACATTCAACTCTTTAGATTCCAAGATAAAGTACACCAGATTTGCTCCCCGATCAGCTTAGAAGACTGAAGACTAGAGCCATCTGAAGTCAGCCAGCAGAGAATAAACAACTCCAGAGAGCAGACACCACTGTATGTACAGTATCCACCTCAGCACAAACAGAAATAATTTACAATCTTACCTAGATGTACTGCGTAGCGCTTCTGATCAACCTGTAATATCAGAAAAGGGTTGTCAGATGTAATTTATTCTTTAACAGAGATAATTAATTTATGTGGAACAATTAACACATGGCAGATTTACCTGTGGGTTGATTGCCTTCATTGCAAAATCAAAAATCTCCTTTGCAGTCTGAGGATCTGTGAAACAATCCAATAATGAGTATTCCACTATTGACACATAAGAGGTAGAGTCAAGACAAAGGTATTTTTCTCTAAAGCTTGGTATGAAGAAGCAATATTGGAAAGCTTTACATATCTAATTTTAAGAAGCAGACACTTTTTCCTGAAACACTCTTAAATTTGAAAAAAATTATACATCCATCTTCATTGATTTTCCTGAATACTCATATTTAACAGACAAGCCTCTTCAAAGGGAACCACATCTCTATATAAATTGCACTCCAGCTTCAGCATGGCTCTCAGAGCAGCCCAAACTCTGGTTAGAAAATAGCACTTCAAACATCTATGTACAGAAACACACTGATGAAGCCACTCCACACAAAGACAGGCTACAAGGACCATGTAGCTGGATGGGTCTTACTTTTGCATAAATCACCCACCACTGGGGTAACCATCATTCTGAGTACACAGAGAGAAACAGTGCCATTTGGTGGCTGTTTAATGACTAAAATATATCACATTTTATAACTTCCATGTAAAAAAAACCACATACCTTCATCCACAGATTTGGTAAAGTTGTACATGAGTGCAAC
Organism: Brachypteracias leptosomus; assembly: GCA_013401335.1. NCBI lineage: Eukaryota > Metazoa > Chordata > Aves > Coraciiformes > Brachypteraciidae > Brachypteracias > Brachypteracias leptosomus. Next base: position 9,420 of record VYZX01030837.1, read on the forward strand.
CAGTCCCCTCAGACATCCTGCTACAACAGGTAGCTTGGGTCCCCTTGTGGCTGATGTCATCTAAAAAAGTGTGAATTGAAAAAAAGCATTATCCTCAAGCTAAGATAAATTTACACCAAGGTTTCCCAGATCCTAGAAGTGTAGGTAAAATAATATATTCCAGCTTAACACAGTTATGTTACCACTTGCCTCTATGAACACAAGTCCACAGAAACATCTCCTACTTAGAAGCTGCGTATCATTTGGGAGGGAGTTTAACTACAAAAGCATAAGAAATCATTTAAAATATGTTCTGCCAAGACCAACCATAGCAAAACTTAGATAGCACACACCAATGTCTTAAAAGTGCAGAATATAGGAAAGCAAAGTTCAGCAGAACTTTGGTATTTACAGTGCAAGGATTTTGCAGCTAGTAGAGACCAAACCAGAAACTACCAGTGCATGGCAATATAACTTCTCATGGGTGTTACTGCAATGATCACCACATGACATCTTTTCTCCCAGTAAAATGGTTAATTTGCTGTCACTGATGGCCTTGCATTTTTACCCTGAAAGCTTCTCAGAACCAGAGAACACAAACTTCAATAGTCCTTAAGGAAGCATCTATGTCAGGTCCCTACAAGTTGTACTAGTTACAACAATATTCCAACATACAGCCCTGCACAGATCAAAAGAAAAAAAAACAAAGCAATGCAGGAGTCTGAAAAGAATTTCCAACCATACCTGTGTTTTAAGCTCTCCCAGATAAGCTCGGAATAGTTTTTCAGAGTTGTTAATCATGTCACTTGGCTGCACCTCTCCCAAAACTCCCAAAAGCTCATAAATCTTCTCCAATACTAGAAAGTAATTTAATATTATTAATTACTGAAATCATTACTTTGGCATTTCCACCACAATTCCTATGTAACTTGCAACCATCAGAAAACTATCCCTGATGGTTTCATTGGTGACTAGCACGTGGGAAAGATGGCTCTGTATGATGTACATACATGTATATACCTACATCCTATGAAGTGAGACACATTCTTCTCTCGCATTAATAATTTAACCACAATTACTCTTTAAAATGTAGCTTAGAAAATCAATTAATAAAGGCCATATCCACTAAAGAAGCATTTATCATTAATCCAAGTTTGCTGCTGGCCTTGAGGTTGCACTGGGTCTTTTTAATACCATTAAGGTTAAACCCAACAGCTAGCCAAGGTTCTAGGCTTGAGCTCAGACTAAGGGTTTCTACACAGACACAGCAAGTTTTGTGGGCACTAGACGTGTCAAGTCAAGATTTCAGCTGTAACCAGCCAAGATGATCAAACTAGAGCTCAAATTAGTCTGCTTAATATCATAAATAACACATTTAGGAAAGGCAGGAATTGATGAGCTCACATTAGGGGCAACCATTGCAGGAACTATCACATTAAGGTGCAGCTCTGAGAACAAAACTTGGTGGGGTTGGAATAAGGTTATAAAGGGCTTTAAGAACCAAGCTGGACTTTGACAGGGACAAGCAGCTTCTGTTTTGGATAAGAGCACTCACTGAGGGACCAGGACTACTCTTAAGGCTCAAAGTTACAAGGGTATGTGTGTGTACAGTTACAAAACCAGTATAAGAGTAAATTCAAAGGTTCAGCTACACCAGGTTAGCACTACATCTGGGAAAAAAAATAATCTAAGAGCCTAGAAAAGTTAAGTTGGTTAATGACAAGAAAGCTGGAATTACTTTCAGGATTTAGGCATTTGGGGACTAAACAATAACAGATTAGACATACAAATACTGTTTTACATCGAGAATCCTAAACCAGACTTAAGCTTAAATTCAGCATGAACTGCCATGACTAAAGGCAATCATAGAATTTCTCCTGTGTGATAGCTCATACAAATATATAGGCCCACTAACAAGCAGCTAACTGCATGATAAACAAATTTTATTAGCTCCAAAACATTATATCTATCATTTTTAAACACACTTGCCATGGGAATAATAATTATACTTTTCCATGGGGTATAATCCAACAAAATATGAGCGTAAATAAAACAAAGGACATTGACAGAAAAACTAAAGCCTACCTGTATCAGAAATTTTACTTTTTATGGCAAGTTCCCCATAAAATTTATTAAATATCTGCCCAACTTTCATTTCTTCCATCATACAGGAATGTTGTAAACTTTGGAGCAACTAAGATAGATTAAAAAAAAAAAAAGAAAATTTAGGAAAATCACTAATATCACTACCACAATCCTAAACAATAACACAGTTCATATGTGTAACTTCAGCTTATGTATACTATTCCTTGAAAGAGATGTAATGTGTCTGGTCCAGGAAAGAGTATTGGAATGAAATCAACTTTAAGAACAAACTATCTTTATATGGATGTATAAATATAACGTTTATTAATATATATATCTCTCATATATCATTATATATTATATCATTATATATCGATCATCCACATGAAAATGATACATAGTATAATTACATACACATATATATGTATATATATATTAAAAACCCCACAAGAGCACAGTCTGAACAAGCCTGAGGTAACTGTTATCATATTGTATTTCTCTCCCTGCTGCTATAAAGCAAATCAGATCCACAGAAGAACTGACTCAGAGTAACTCAGAAGGCAGTTTTGTTTCTCACAGGCAAAATGAAGTCGGTGTAAAAGCATTTGCAAAACAAGGATCTAATGCATTCTGAGGAAACTCACTATGAAATTACTGCCTGACACAGTAACAAAACTTCTGAAAAAAAGCCCTTCTCCCCACCTTTCACATACTGTGTCTAATATAGTATATATTAATACATAACACTTTTAAGTATTTTAAGAGTACAGTTGAACTGCAACATTTCTGCTTAAAGAACCATAATAAACTGGGAGAGAGAAGATCTTCAGCTGCCCCCAAAACAATTGTGTCTTGCTCTAGCAGATAAAGGAAGAACATGCTTCCTCATACTGGAGGAATACCAAAGACAATCCATTGTTAAGATGTATCTCTTACTAACATCTAAATACTACAATATCATGATTTTCTTGCTTCTGCAGACTATAGGTTTGCACCGTGACATAGTACAATGATAGTAACACAACAGATTTTCTACTTTTTCTAGAAACAGGAGAGATGTATAAAATGCATTTTACCTTAATCAGAAGTTCCAGAGCTGGGACTTTACATTTTGCTGCTCTCTCTTTTGTATAAACACTAATGCATGTTTGCTAGATACGAAAGAAAATAAAGATTATAATACTCCTGAGTAAAGAATTCAGAAATAACAATGTGTTCATCTAGCTCTTTAAAGTATCTGTTCCTAACAAGTTCAAGGTATTTAAAAAAGACTGAAACAACAAAAATATTCAGTTGTGAGTGGCTTCACTGATAACATGGTAACAATTCCCCGCTCAGGTAAAGAAAGTGCAGCTTCTGGAATAAAAGGCACACACTGGAAATTTTCTGACTCTGGACACTCATTCCTTACAACGTGTAGCTACTAATTTGAGACCAGAACGTGCAGTGGTGCAGTCAAGCATTTCTATGCAAAGCAGTGTTATTCAGCAACCTGGACTCAAGGAACCTTATTTTCAGAGATATTGTAGTTTCTACCAATTTCTGTATATACTGCAAAAATAACAACTTTGTAAGAGAAAATTTAAAAAATCAGTATTTAAAGTCAACCATTACTTATAGAAACATTTCAAATATTACACTTAAACTATGAATCTATTCTGTATAAATTAAAAGTTGTAACTTTCAGTATCAATAACATTTTCAAAATCACTACCTCATGTTCTCTAAAGAGAAGTGTAGAGTTGAAGGAACAATTCCACATTTCTCTGTTGTATGAATTACACTTTAGGTCACTCTTCAACTCTAACAAGTGCAGCAGAGATGGGTAAGGCAGACTGGGAGGGGTGAAGGAGAGTTATCATAGAATAGTTTCAGTTGGAAGAGACCTTTAAGATCATTAAGTTCAACCATTAATCCAGCACTGCCAAGCCCACCACTAAACCATGTCCCTCAGCAGCACATCTACATGTCTTTTAAATCCCTCCAGGGATTGTAACTCCACCACTTCCCTGGGCAGCCTGTTCCAGGGCTTAACAACCCTTTCAGTGAAGAAGTTTTTCCTAATATTGAACATAAACTTTCCCTGGTGCAACTTGAGGCCATTTCCTCTTGTCCTATCACTTGTAACTTGGGAGAAGAGACCAACCTCCACCTTGCTACAACTTCATTTCAGGTAGCTGTAGAGTGATAAGGTCTTTCTGCATTTCTTTCTTCTCTTTCTCAGTTAAAAAGCTGAAGAGATATCAATGGAGCTGTCCGTTATGGCATGAGATCCAACCACTCAGCAAAGACCTTCAGGAAACAATTTTCCTTTACCCACCTTAATATTACAGGCATAAGGATGAACTCTGTCACCAGCCTTTTCCATAAAGACACAAAGAAACTTCAACGCTTCTTCCCTGCAATCTCGAAACTGTTAAGTTAAAAGTAAAACAAAAATTAGTTTTAACATGTATGATATAACATGCTGTTCATACAGCACTATCTCAACATTTCTTTAAAAGGCAAAGTTTACCACCTTACCTCCTCGATGCCGAGGGATCTGTGGATGAAGAGGAGCAAGCCATGCTCTTGGGAGAATACCAGGGACAGGTGCAGTGCTGAGGGGAAGCAAACCAACCATCAGGAGGGTGGTTTCCCCTCCAGAGCAGCCAGGGCTGGTCACTCAGCCCCCCACCCTGTGCAGAAGGCTGCCTGAACCCCTTGGACAGGACTGATGCTGGACACCAGAAAAACCACAGCTTAATGCGGGCGCTTCTGACTACCCCATGGGCTGGGAGCGGCCTGACCTCGCATCGGAGCTGTCCCTGGTCTGGGGGAGGGGAAGCCAGCCTGGGGGCCGGTCAGCAGAGAGGGCACGCAAGGGTTTTTACTAAGATAAGTGGTTATCTGGGGCAAGAGACCGTCCCGTCCTGTCCCGTCCCCGCAATCCCCCTCTCACGTCACCCCAGCAGCCCACAGTTGAGTGAAGAGAGCGGGAAGGGCGGGCAGAGCCGGCCAGGACCATCGCCCCGGTGTGTCCCCACCACCACTACCGAGCCCTCCCCAGCCGCTGTTTTAGAGACACCAGCGAGGCACCAGCCGCCCCGGGACCCCCCCGCCGCCGCTCCCCGGGGCCGCACCCTGCACGCCGCTGGCCAGGCTGGTGAGGCAGGTCTCCCCCAGGGTGCGGAGCAGGCTGTAGCCGTGCAGGGCGGCGCTGGCGGCATCGCCGGGCTGCAGGCAGCGGTGCAGCTGAAGCAGGCACTCCCCCACGCCGGCCATGCTGCCCCGGCCCGGCGGGGGGCGGAAGCGGGAGAGAAGGGCCCGCCCCCGGCCGGGTCCATCACGGCCACACGGGGGGGGACACACGGGCCTGGTGGCCTCGGAGGGAGAAACGCGGGTAGATCTCGACCGAACCATTCCAGACTAAAGAACACAACACGACCGTTTAAGGCGCGGTGGAGGAAAGAGGGTTTGGGCGCAGTACGCGCACATAGAGTAAATAGCTCCACCCCCTCCGCGGAGAATGGGCTGCTCCGACCTCTCCACGCCTCCCTCCCCGACCACAGGACGAGTTTTGCCGCGAAATTCGGTCAGGTGCGGGCGGTTCCACTCTGGGCTGGAGGGGGGGCGATGTGCCGTTGCTGAGAGCAGCCCCCGTCTCGTAGCACAAGGAGGACCCTGCGGTACTCTCCTATTCCTGGTATAGCTGGTCATACCCGGCGCGACCCTCACCTCGGGGCTCGGAGGGTTCGTCTTCTTCCCCCTTTCCTTCTCCGTCCCGTGTCCCCCCGCTCTGTCTCCCTTGGGCGTTCCCGTTGCGATCGCGCCTTGCCATTGGCCAGAAAGCCCGCGAGAGCGCGCGCACGGTACAGGCTGCTGGCGCGGAGTTTACTGGGGTCGCAGAGGTGGGTGGGGGCGTCGGGCGGGGGTCGCTGCTGTCCCCCCCCGTCCCCAGTGGCTGCGCGCTCGGGGGTCCGGGAGGGGAAGGTGCCGGTCAGGGCTGGGCCGGTGTCGGAGCGTCCGCAGCCCGCGTTCCTCTCTCTCCCTACAGGTAGCGGAGCCGCAGCAGCGCCATGTCGTCCCCCGCCTCCACCCCCAGCCGCCGCCGCGGCAAGCGCGGCCGGGCCAGCAACCCCTCCACTCGTAAGTGCTTTGGGGAGAAGGGGCCGGAGCGGGAGCTCTGCTCTCCGCCCCGGGGGTGCTCTCCCGGCCGCCTGTGCCTCGGCCCCCGCCTCGCAGGGCGGCTTTGATTCAAACTCGGGCTCCGCTTGTGTCTTGCAGCACAAGATGCTCGGTCTCCTCCTTCGCAGAGGCGTAGGACAGACGACTCGACCTCCACCGGAGAGCTGCAGCCCATGCCCACCTCGCCGCCCGCCGACTTGCAGAGCCCCGGCGCCGCCGACGCTCTCTTTTCCAGCCCCCCTCAGTTCCGTCACTCCGGTACGGCGGGGCCCGGGCCGGCGCTGGCGGCCGTGATGTCCCCGGGGGGGTCCCTGCACCGCCGGGTACCGAGACAGAGCCGAGAGTGGGTCAGATGGAAAACACTCCGAGTTTTGTCCCAAGTTTCTCATTTGAGTTCAGCGTAGTGAAGAGTAGGGAGCGGAGTCAGTGTCAGGGGGGCAGATCTGTTGTTGTAGCTTCAAATTATCGTGGGAGTACGTGTCAGGGATTATATTTTATCCTTTTATGTAGTTCTGGAAAGAATAAAATAAATTACTAATGCAGAATGAATTAGATTGATTGCCACACAGGCCTTTCTTGCTTTTGTAAACAGGATTGTTTTTAATCGCAGTAGCTGGTAATTGTTGTGCCACTTCTTTTAGAGGCACAAAAATGCTGAAAAATGTTTTATCTAACATCTTACATTTTGATTTCTTATGCTTGAACACCAATGTAGTTCTAAAATGTGGTATCACTTTAAAGTTTTATAGTGAAACTTTAGTATAATTTGGGATCTTTCAGAAGACCTGTTAATGCAAAGAAAGTTCTAGGTAGACTTGCAACGTCTTTGTTTAACAGAACACCTGAATTGATTGGTGATCCTTACGACCAGTAGAGTTAAAAGAATGATGAGACAAATGCAGAGGCTGAATTTTAGTCTGCTCTAAACATAAAATGCCTTGATAATCATAATGAAACACTTTTTTTGTAGCTATTCCTCTTGACTTCGACATCAGCTCACCCCTGACTTATGGCACACCCAGCTCCAGGGTGGAGGGTACTCCCCGGAGCGGGGTGCGAGGAACTTCCGTTCGGCAGAGGCCAGACCTCGGGTCTGCCCGTAAAGCCAGAGAAGTCGATTTACACTCAGATGGGGTAGGTAGATGTCTCAGGTCCTGCATCTGACAACTTCTTTTTAAACAGCTATGCATATTTGCATATCCTTAATTTGTTTCCACGCAGCCAGCTGAGGATGTAGCAACTGAGCAGTCGTTTGGACAAAAACTCGTTATCTGGGGAACGGATGTTAATGTAGCCTCATGCAAAGAAAAATTCCAGGTAGGCTAACAACCTGGTTTTTACAGCAAAAACTAGTTTGATTCAAATATTAGTTGAATCTGATAAGAAGTAGGTGTTTGTCCTGTTAAATTCTGCTCATCTCTCCTTTCTGTCTCCTTGGTACCACTGACATTCAGAGGTTCCTTCAGCGCTTCATTGATCCATTAGCTAAAGATGATGAAGACATTGGCTTGGATCTCAATGAGCCACGCTACATGCAACGGCTTGAAGAGGTAGGTAATTGTTACACAGCAAAATAACTTCTTTTTTAGTTTTACATGCCGTTGGGCTAAAGATTTCTCTTCAAATGCCTTGCAGATTAATATGGTTGGGGAACCATTCCTGAATGTAAATTGTGACCATCTAAGATCATTTGATGAGAATCTTTACCGGCAACTGATCTGCTATCCTCAGGTGAAGTAGTGCCCTTCTTCTCTGGCTTTCAAGTGGCCCTTTCTTATTTCTGGCTTTTAATGTGTTTAAATGCAACATGTACTTTGTATGTTCAGTGTAATCTTGGTGGCTTCTTTATTTTATGTAATATAAAATGTCTTATTTCATAGTAGTTGGCTGTAGATATTACAGTAGGAACCTTCTGCATGCAAAACTAGGTGGTAAACAGCAATGTCTGGAGTCTTGCACTCTTTTCCTTTTTTTTTTTTTTTTTTGCTTTGTTTTTGTTTGTTCTCCTTTGCAACACTCAAATGAATAAATCTATCTAAACAGCGAGTTTTCTATTATGTAGCAAAATGATCAGCTGATCAGCATCACAGAACATGTTTTATGCAAAAAAACTTCATTCTATGATTTTTATTTTTTTAAGTTGGTAAGCTTAATTATTTCTAATGATTTTATACAGGAAGTTATCCCAACATTTGACATGGCTGCCAATGAGATCTTTTTTGATCGTTACCCTGACTCAATATTAGAACATCAAATTCAAGTAAGGCCATATAATGCACTGAAGACTAGGAATATGAGAAGTCTAAATCCTGAAGGTAAACTTTTGATTACCACGTTATATAAATCCTTAAGATTCTTTTCTAAAACTTACTGAATGTTAACATAGAATTACATGAAGACTGTGTAAAACTGTACTTGTGGTCCATCCAGGCCAATGTCTTTTGTGTATATAAGTCTGTTTCAGAGGTAAATGCTTTGGAGCACAAATGCAGAGTGATCTATCCATAAAGAAAATCTTTCCTGGCATCAGCTACTCACATTCTTAGTTCTGCCAGTGCAAAGGACTTTCTTTTGTATAAATACGTAAATGAGAATATTTATCCTGCACATTTATGATTCTTTTTGCTTTGTCTTGGACTAAAGATTAGTACCTAATGTCTGCCTCCCACCTAAAAACTCATCTAACATGAAATTTTGAAGGCAATTTTATGAGTAAGAAGACATGACACAAGTCTCTGTTTTCCTAGATATTGATCAGCTTATCACCATCAGTGGCATGGTCATCAGGAGCTCCCAGTTAATTCCTGAGATGCAAGAAGCGTTCTTTAAGTGCCAGGTTTGTGCCTTCACCACCAGAGTAGAGATTGACCGTGGCAGGATCGCTGAGCCCTCCGTGTGCAAGAACTGCAACACTATGCACAGCATGGCCCTGATCCACAACCGATCCATGTTCTCCGACAAGCAGATGGTGCGTTGGGTGCTTAGGGGGTGGCTGAAATGAAGCAGGTTCTAGTGTTTGCTCCCCCACCCCTCCTAATACCATCCATAGCATTAATGTATCCTGAGACTGAATGTTGGGAAAAGCGTTTAGGAACATGAAAATGGGTGAAACAGCTTAGAGAAATGGGAGATCTACTTTAGAGAAGTGCATTAAGAGTATGAAATGAAGTGTGTACACACCTTAATGTTTCTATCTGGAAGCCCCTTTATATGTAGAATGTCCACCTCTATCTGGACTAGATAAGGCTTGTCTGTAACAGCATATTAGTCATACCAGCAGAATTCTCATTTTCAGCATGTATCTTTTTATTAGTAATCAGTTCTGCTGTCTGAGGGAGCTATATTGTTTGTGAGCAGTGTTCCTGGTTCAGAATGATGCTGAAGACTCTGCCAATACCAGATTCTGTTGTATGCTCTGGAAAAGCTTCGCTTTTTTGAAGCTAAAACTTGAGTGTTTTTTGATAGATCAAGCTGCAGGAGTCTCCTGAAGATATGCCAGCAGGACAGACCCCACATACAGTCGCACTGTTTGCTCACAATGACCTTGTTGATAAAGTCCAGCCAGGTGATAGAGTTAACGTCACAGGTAACGTTTGGTTTGAGTATTTGCATCCTCCTTTTTCCTTGATCTTAACTGCCTATAAAGGGACCCGATGGGTTGTGTCTGCAAATGCTGAGGGAGTTGGCCACTGTCTTTGCAAGGGCACTCAGTTATCTTTGAGAAGACATAGTGATTGGCTAAGATACTGGAAGAAAGCCAGTGTCCCTCCTAGGGCAAGAAGGATACCTGGAGAACTACAGGCCAGTTAACCTCATCTTGACCCCTAGGAAGGTCACAGAACAATCAATCTTTGAAACCATTTCTAACCATATGAAGGGCATGAAGATGATTTGGCATAGTCAGCATGGATTTACAGTGGAGATGTACTTCTGCAATGAGATGACTGTAGCAGTGGATGTTCTTTACTTTAACTTCAGTGAGGCTTTCCTCACTGTCTCCCATAATATCCTCATAGGAAAACTGGTGGCATGTGGGTTAGATAAGTGGACAGTGAGATAGATTTAACTGGCAGAACTGCTGGGCTCAAAGCAGCATGATCAGTAGCACAAAGCCCATCTGGAGATTGGTCACCATGGGTGTACCCTAGGGGTCAACACTTGAGCCAACGCTGATATCTTCACTAATGGTCTGGATGATGGGACAGAGTGCACCCTCAGCAAACTTGCAGGCAGAAGCAAAACTGGAAGGAAGCAGTGCTTGGTGGACCATGACTGTGGTGCCAGCAGCTTCCTGGGCTATGTTAGGAGAAGAGATGCCAGCAGGTCTGAGAGAGGTGATTCTTCCCCTCTGTTCAGCACTTGTGAGGCCACATGTAGAGTACTGTGTCCAGTTCTGGACTCTCCCAGGACAAGAGAGTTATGAACATATATAAATTCCTGATTTGGTGTAGGGGGGGTGGTGGTGTCAAGAAGCCAGAGCCGGACTTCTCAGTGGTGCCCAGTGGCAGTCATGGGGCACAAACTGAAATACAGGAAATTCCTGTTAAACATAAGAAGTAGTTTTTACTGTTTGGACAGTGAAGACCCAGCACAGGTTACCCAGAGAAGCTGTGTGAAGTCTCCTTCTATAGAGATACTCAAAACCTGACTGGACTCAGCCTTCAGCAGCCTGGTCTGGTTGACTCCTGTTTGAGCCAATGATTGGACTAGACAACCTCCAGGTCATCTGACCTTGACTATTCAGTCATTCTGAGAACATAGGTGAGGAAGAGGCGGTATCCTAATGTCAACTGTCAGGAGAGTGGTAACACAGAGTAAATCTTGTGATAGTGCAACCACATTTTATGAACCACTTTGCTTTACAACAGTGGCTGTACTGTCAACTGCTAGAAGTGCTTTAGAGATCTGTTACTAAACTGGGCACTTATAAATGGGGGAAGCACTGGCTTTACACATCAGAACAGGACTTTCAAAGGCATCAAGCCTTAATTTTTGTCAAGGTTTAAAGATTTTCGAAAATGTTCAAGCATTTTTCTTGTTGAGAACACTTGTGATAGGAATGTTAAATGTGTACCTGCAAAAATAGGGCCTAGATGACTTAAATATGTTTCATTGACTTCTACGTGACTTGTACTGGGAAATAAGTGTTGAGGCTGTTCTGGAAAGTTTTACTTTTAAAGAAAACATGTACAATTTTTAAGGTTTTTGGAATTCTTTCTAATGATGTGATTAAAAATTGTATCTAGGTATCTACAGGGCAGTCCCAATTCGAGTTAATCCAAGGGTCAGCACTGTGAAATCTGTCTACAAGACCCACATTGATGTCATCCACTATCGCAAGACGGATTCAAAACGCCTACATGGCGTTGATGAGGAAACAGAGCAAAAAATGTTTACAGAGGAACGTGTGGAAATGCTAAAAGAGCTTTCAAAAAAAACAGACATATATGAGAGGCTTTCCTCTGCTTTGGCACCAAGTATCTATGAGCATGAAGATATCAAAAAGGTGAATCAAATACTGTATTTCTCTTGTATTTATATGCAAGTACATCTAATTGTTGTTTGCTATAAAAATGACTTTAGGCTTCAGAATTGAAAAAAACTGTATCTTGAAGAGTCTTGAAACTCCATAGTCTTGTCAGATGGAGTTGGTTATAAGTATATTAAGGAGTGTTAATAAGAGAGAAGATACTGAAAAGGGAGGAAGGCAGCAGAACTGAGAAAACTTAATTGCAGTGTGCATCTTGGACATTTCCTGAATGTTCAGATTACTGGTGATCAAAGAATAATAAGTAGCTGTAACATAGCAAGTGATTGCTGGAAAGAGGCATCCACAAGTGAACATGGAATTTGGTTGACCCTGACTTCTAGGATGTTAAAACAGTTACTTAGTTGTATCTAAGAAGGGTCTGTTGCAATAAAATTCTCAAATGAGGTACTGGAACTTTATCATTGCAAAAACTGCAGTCAGTAGCTGGTCTCAAGGTAATGTCAGACACCAGATAATCCTCTTCAAGTATATCCCTTTGTTTGTTCTTTATAGATTTATACATTATCATAGTTCACAGGTTTCTGAATTGGCTGGAAGTTGAATTCAAAACTACAGGACGACTTCCTGCTGAAATGGAAATGCAATATTGACTATTCCCTTTGTTGTAATCTTCTCACCCCACTGATAAGGCCCATCAGGTGTAGGAGGTGGAGTTGAGGAAAGCAGGGAGCCTTCATGAAGGGAGATCTTAGGTTCCAGTCAAAATCTGTTCACAACAACACACCGAAACTTCTATCTTTAATACTTGAAAGTGCTTGAAACCCAGAGGCATTGGAGTGCCTGTACTCAATGTTGGGGACCTTGAGGAAAATAAAATGGGCTGATCATACTTGAAGCTACTGAACTGGTTTTACTGGCCTCTGCAAGTCGTCCTGAGTGAATGAGAACAGAACTAAGGCAAATAGCTTACTCTGTGCCCCTGCAAGGTTTCTGTGCTGTAAGAAATTGTGCAGAGGCTTTGCATGACATAGTCTACAGTTTTCCTTGCTGTTTCCAGCTGTCATTGTCAATGATCGTAACTTCTTTTCATTGATTTCCTAGCATACATTTGTTGCTAGAGGAAAAAAATACAAAAAGAATGCTGGGAAATGGTGGATGTTTCATCTAGTGAATTTGTGAAGGGAAAAAAACCCAAACCCCTCCCTGAAAATTTGAGCTAACTGATAAAATTACAAGTATATAGTTATACTAATAATTCCAGTACTTCTATTTCTTTACTAACACTGCAAGGCTACGGTTTCTTTAGGAAGTATAAGGGAGAATTGTTGGTAAAAGCCGATGACTAAAAGAGCTTATGGGAAGTAAAGAATTTTTATTTAAGTGATGTTGTGAACACAGTAAAGGAGTCTTCCTGAAAAGAAAATCAGACTTGATTAGTCTTGACTAAAAAACTGATAAAAATGGCACTTTTCTAATGATAGAAATGAGGTAATAGTACTTGGTCCTAAATTAAATACAGTCTTAGGGAAGACAATAGTCTATTCTGGTTCCTCTCTTGTCACCAGAATTTTGACTACATAATTTTCAGAATAGGTTTTGAATGAACCTAATTTCAAACTTTAATTTGTAGAACCAAGCAGTTTAACTATATGTTTGTAATTGACTGGACTTAGAATCATAGAATGTTTTAGACTGGAAGGGACCTCTAGAGGTCATCTTGTCCAACCTCCCTACACAAGTAGGGACATCTCTACCTAGGTCAGGCTACTCAGAGCCCCATCAAGCCTGACCTTGAGGATATCTATAAAGAATGAACCCTTTTCAAGACTTCTCAAAACAGTTTCAAGTGTTTTCATTCATTCCTGAGTTGTGTTAATTGTAGCAGTGTTTCAGTTTATTAGATGTTTCAGTTCAACAGTTGGATTTGCTCTATTAGCTATAGAAGAGGTGATGTTTTGATTTTTAAAGAGAATATTTTTATAGGGTATCCTGCTGCAGCTCTTTGGGGGATCAAGGAAGGATTTTACTCACACAGGAAGAGGCAACTTTCGCGCCGAGATCAACATTCTTCTCTGTGGTGACCCTGGCACTAGTAAATCACAGCTGCTCCAGTACGTGTACAACCTGGTTCCTCGAGGCCAGTATACCTCTGGCAGAGGCTCAAGTGCAGTTGGTCTTACTGCGTACGTGATGAAGGACCCAGAAACACGGCAGCTGGTTCTTCAGACGGGTGCTCTGGTACTTAGTGACAACGGCATCTGCTGCATTGACGAGTTTGACAAAATGAATGAAAGCACAAGATCGGTGCTGCATGAAGTAATGGAACAACAGACCCTCTCCATTGCTAAGGTAAGTCTGTTTGATTCCAGGTTCTTCTCACTGAGCGTGGTACCTGCTAGGCAGCTGAAATGGAAAAAGTTACCAGAAGAACACAAGGTTACACTTCTCTGTTGTTACATAATCTAGAATTGATCTGCTGACAACTCGTTTACAAAAGAATATGGGTTTTGTAGCAAACTGTAGTATTTCCAGATGCTTTTGTCCTTGCTTTACTGTTTTTGTCATCCAGTTGTTTACTACAGAACCCATTTAGCAACACTGGTGATTTCATGAAGTTGGAGGAGACTGTTTTGGTGATATGTAGCTGCAGCTGGTCTCAGAAATCTCTTTCATTTTGATAGGCTGGAATTATTTGCCAACTGAATGCTCGTACGTCTATCCTAGCAGCAGCTAACCCTATAGAGTCACAGTGGAATCCAAAAAAGACTACTATTGAAAACATCCAGCTTCCTCATACGCTGCTGTCAAGGTACTGAACTCCTGCTTGTATGTCTCATTTTTATGGGATGTTAACACTTCCTCTTGTGAAAAAGATGAAATATAGTAGAACAGAACAATTGTGTCCTTTGTAGTGTTACAGAAAACTTTTATAGCACTTACTTTAAATGCTCTTCTTACAGCTTCTATGTGAGCAGAGAACTGCCTTTTAGTATTTACACAGTGACCTTGAACAGAAGATGTGATGAGATCTGTAGGATCTCTTTATTTGCTTCTGTGTTGTTGCTTTTGTGTTGTTTCTTAATCATCTCCTTAAAAAATTTGTTCTGAAACTTACAGTATTGATTACTTCAACAAAAGCTCAGGATGTTCTTTTTAGCTCCATAAAACTTTTAAAGTGAAACACTGATGATGAGGGAATTTGCAATGGGAGTGGTAGAATCTGAAGAACTGTGCCTGCTTCGTGTTGTTCTGTAAAATTCAGCCAGGGAGGTGCCAGCACCAGCTCCTTGTAGTTGTTAGAGCAACATTTAGAGTCTGCTGATAGAATATCAAACTGTGCTGCAGTTGTGAGGAATTCTCACACTAACTGGAGATTTGAAGTGCGCTGCTGGTATACTGGATGCTCTGAGAACATTTATGGCTTAGATTTCAATTAAAAGCTGCTTAATTTAGCCACTTAATGACAAATGGTACGTTAATAAGGGTGTAGTGAATGAAACTAGGCTTGAGCAGCATCTCAGTTCCACCATTTATTGTGTTGAAGCTTATGAAAATACATGATTGGTTATCTAAAAATAAATTATTCAAGTCTGCCTGTAGTTGAGTGTCATTGAGTATGTTGTTTGTAAAATTAGAAACCATTTTTTTCAGGATTAAGCAGCAAGTGCTTTTTTATTTATACATATTCATTTACTTTAGTTTTTATGTACATAAAGTAACTGTAAAAGTATGTGCCCTGTTCACTGTTGCCTTGCAGGGCAGCTTCTTTAGCAACAACTTTGTTCTGTATATTTGCTATGTGGGGTTTTTTTTGTGTGGGGGGGTTCTTGTTGGTTTCATTGTTCTTGATTCGGTTTTTTTTGTGTAAGAAAACAAAAAACTTGCCAGCCTTGAACACAGGATCTGAATTTCACAGAATGTATCCCACTTTCAAAGTTCCAAGTCCGTAGGATGAAAGCAGATACATTCTGTACTTTCAGAATTCTATAAAAATTGTATTTTTAGTTTAAAAGAGCAGCTCCTACTTAGAGTAGGAAGTAACAGTTGGATAATTCCTCTCTGTACGTGTTAAGTCCAAACTCCCTAAAACAAACTATTTAAATGGCAATAGGGTATAAACACTAATACTGGAATTTTATCCCTTTCAGATTTGACTTGATCTTTTTAATGTTGGATCCACGTGATGAAGCTTATGACCGACGCCTTGCTCGCCATTTGATTTCACTCTACTACCATAGTGAAGAAAAGATGGAGGAGGAATACATGGATATGGCAGTATTGAGGGATTACATTGCATATGCTCGAAGTTATATAAATCCCAGGTTAGGGGAAGAAGCAAGCCAAGCCCTTATTGAGGTAAAGGAATTGCTGCTAAGAACGTTCAGAGTCTTTCCTGATGTGTTAAAAATGACAAAATCCCCTAATGTGTGCTTTCTATATACATAGAATTTTTCTGTAAGATCCCTTAAAAAATATCTAAAAATCACCAGCGTGTAAAAGGAAAGAGGGATCAGTACAGAAGTTGTTCTGCACTCTAATCTTTAGCTTTCAGAGGTATTAGTTTGGTTCCATCATGTAAAATTCTACTGAAACAAAATAAGTGTCATCACAGACACAAGTACTACTATGTAACACTAGGCCAGAGTTCTTAAAGTGATTCAAAACTTGATTCATTATCATGGCTTAATTGCTTTATAATGAAAAGAGGTATCTGTGATGTGGTTATCCTTCATTGCAGAAGAATTGTGAAGGTAGATGAGTGGAAATAAGTATTTGGAATGGCTTGCCAGAATTGCTCATATTCTGAAATAAGAGGTGGAGGATGAAGGGGACTCTGAAAATAATATAACAGGATTTACTGAGGTACTTAATGACTCCTTTTCAGGCATACGTGGACATGAGGAAGATTGGTAGTGGCAGGGGAATGGTTTCTGCGTATCCTCGACAGCTCGAGTCCCTGATCCGACTGGCAGAAGCACACGCTAAAGTTCGCTTTTCTCAGAAAGTTGAAACCATTGATGTAGAAGAAGCAAAACGCCTCCATCGGGAAGCGCTGAAGCAATCTGCTACTGATCCAAGGACTGGAATTGTGGACATATCCATTCTCACTACAGGTCTGGGTTAAAGCTCGATGCTGTTGGGCTTTTGTAGTTTTTAAATGGAACTTAACCTTCTATCCTTAGATGATTTCTAAAAGGTTTTTGCTTTCCTTTTATAAGGAATGAGTGCGACAGCTCGTAAGCGGAAAGAGGAGTTGGCTCAAGCTTTGAGGAAGCTTATCCAGTCAAAGGGTAAAACACCAGCTCTGAAGTACCAACAGCTTTTTGATGATATCCGAGCACAGTCTGATACAGTAAGTGTCCTGCTTTGGTTTTACATTTTCATTAATCTTTTAAAGCATGGTATTTTTCCAAATTAACGCTCTTGTTCTTAAGACACATTCTGGAGGGAAAGGGAGACACAGCTGATGTGACCAGAAAGCTAATTCTACTGTGGATAAATGAGCTAAATCTTTGCTCTGTCATAGTTAAACTAACTTTCATAGTTTATTAACTACAAAATGGCTTCCAAAATAACAAACTTAGTTTCAGGTTTCCAGGCTAGATTTCAAATTGCATAAAGAAAAAAATAACATTTAAAAAACTTGGGAAGAAACCTGGTAGGAAGTAAGGCATTTTTACTGTGTCTGAAGTATTTTTCCCTCCTTACTATCTGTTTTGCCAATTGACAGGGCCAACAGAAAGAACACAGACACCCACAAAAGGCATAGGCATATTTTACTGTCCACTTCCAGATGGTACAGAAATGAAATTAAATATTTAGCAGCAGCAGCAGGAATAAGCAGGGTAGAGTAGCTACAGTCCACAGTTGCTGGGGAGTCCTGGTTGCAGTGATGATTTGGGGAACCTTTCCTAGCAATTGTGAAGTCCTACTCAGTGCATCCACTCGTAGGTGAGGCTTCCCAAGTCACTGCAAGAGGGTCCAGCTTTTATACAGTTGAATAAACAACCTTCAGAACTTCAAATGCAGAATATCTGGTGTTATCCTTCCTTTTGGATTCTACCCAAGGCCTGGTCAGGGCCTGGGGAGGAACCCAAAGGAGTATCTCTATCTATTTTGGTCTCAGCAAGACAAGGCATTGGGTCCCATGGCCTTGCAGCACACCTCCAGACAGAGAAATGAAAAATCTTCAGCTGATTACTGCTATAAAATATATTTTTAGTTGTGGGGTTCATCCATAGGTCAACTTTGGTTCAGGGCCTATGGTTCAGGCCCTAGCACTTCACCCTCTTCACTTGATTTACTTCTTTTCTTCAAGGCTGTCACGAAGGAAATGTTTGAAGAAGCGCTTCGTGCCTTGGCTGATGAAGACTTCTTGACTGTGACTGGGAAGACTGTGAGACTGCTCTAAGAGCCTTTCCTTGCGAGCTGACTGCCACAGCTTTTATTTTGCCTTACTTAAGATAGTGTCAGTCTGCAAGATTTTAGAGATTTGGGACTATTGTTTGCTAGGACAAGCATAGCTTTTCCTTGCAAGCCAAACGTCATGGCTTTACTTTGCCTTAAAATAGTGCCAGTCTGCAAGATTTACAAGATTTGGGGCTATCATTTGCTATGACAAGTGTAGCCATGATTAAGTGGCACTTCTGTCAGTGAAAGATATTACAGAGCACCTAAAAAGTCCTCAGTTGAACAATGCTATTTACATTTTAGCTAAATGTATTTACTAATATGTCAAGTGCTATGTGTTTTTATGAGGTTTTGTAGAACATGCTCACAATGTTGTATGTATTTTAAATTGAATTGTAAAAATTCATCTTAAATTACTTCTAAGTAAATGCATTTTGACTATTAGCATTGCTATAATCTGAAATAAAGTTACTGGATTTGAAAGAACTCTTTAGCATTCATTTCAAGTGAAAATGGGCATATCCTGTGCTGAGAGCACTTTTCAATATCAAATTCTGTGATTTTTTTTAGGAAGCTCTTTGTGTGAGAACATGAAAGGAGCTTTGGTTTGTTGTTTTGGCTTTTTTTTTTTTTTGTCTTGAGTACATTTTGGTAGTATTCTCAATGTAAAAAAGGCGGCGTAGCTTGACACTTTTCTCCAAAAGAAGTCTGTAAAATAAAACTCCAAGCCCTCTTAAATACCCAGAATCAGATTCTCTAGTGGTACTTGTCTTAGAGGATCTTCTTTTCCTCTCTGTCCTGTTATTAGTTACGTATTTTACTTAGAAGAAAACTATTTTGTGACCTCCTCTTTCCTTCCCTGTTGTAATGTACCTTTATTTCACAGTTACTGTCTGCCTTTTATGTGAGACTGACACAGTTCTAAGTTTTTTTACTTTTTGAAAGCATCACTTGCATACTTTCTCCATTTGCACTGCTTGGTCCTTAAATTACTACCTAAGTTCACAAACTTTTTTTCTCCCCTGTTTTTTCCACTCTCACAGCTATAACAAAATTACCCTTCCTAACTACTTGGTACCTCTTCTTGTCAGACAAAACCGGACCAAGAAAGTTTCTTAAATTTGAGATCAAAAAAAGTCAATCAAGTGTTTAAAAAAAAAAACAAAACAAGCCACAAAACAGTATACAGCAGCAAAATTCCTCAAATTAAAATTGCCTATCAGTATGAAAACTATTACATAAAACAGAAATTGGGCTGTTCATTTACTTGCAAATTCTAAATGCATATTGAATCACATAGCCACAAAATCAAACTGTTCTAGAAAATGGAAAAAACTTGTTTGTGAAAGGGATTTCAGCTCCCTTTTTAAGATTACTTTTACTTGTTCTTTAGTTGGTTTTTGTTTATTGAAGTAAAATGCTTATTAGGAATTACCCTATTTAATACTTACAGAGTTACTTGCAGAATAATCCCACTAGGTGGCTCTTGAAGCCTTCATGTAGTAGGTGATGGACGCTGGTTTTCAGTCTGTAGTGGTATTTTGTTTTTTAAATAAGGACTGCAAGTGCCACTCTAATTAGGTGGAAAGAATGGAAATGCTTCTAAACAGTCTATGCTAATTTGAAATGTACACAAAGCAAAAGAAAAAATGAAGTAATTTATTTAAACTGAGAATATTCTCCTTACTCTATGCAATAGTTGCAAATTCTGTATCATAATTTACTGCTGTATTTACCCTATGCTGGTAGTAGTTACGATTAAGCTCATTTTAAAAACTCAAATAATTTAGAGTCTGGAATATGCAACCAGGGAAAGCACTCCTGCCAGAAACTTGGTTATTCCTATTAGAAATTACATAGAAGAAAGGTATTGAAGTCTTCTGTAAGTTCTACAGAAAGCATGAAAATAAAAGTTATGAGCCTACTGGCAGAAATTATTTATAATAAGCCACTTTGAGAGGCAATATTTGGAGTTACTGCTATCTTGTCTAACACCAGAAAGAGAAGCTGCTGGTGAAGTGTAATAGAATGGTGCTCTTCTGTCTTCTTAGCACAGAAAGCAATCCCTGGTAACTTGGGGGGGGGGGGAATAGGTACAAGATAGACCAAAAAATGTCACCCCCCGTTTTGTTAGATGCTTCAGTAGGAACAGATGTAAACTGCTAAGTAAGAAACATCTGTCAAGATTATCCCATGGCCATTGTACCTCAGATGGCCATACTCCTTAAGAATGTTCTCGTTGGCCCCATCAAACTTCAGTCTTCTTGGCAGTCACTCTGAAATTGAAATTTTATCTTCCTAGAAGGCCCTCGGTCTTCCAGAAAGTCCACTGAAGGCTGCATGTCAAGCAGCTGCTCAGTGAAGTGGTTCTATCCCACTTCTGCACCATATTTATCTCATTTCATCATTAGAGCTGCTACATAACTTGCTGTCTGGATACAGCAATATGGACTGAAGGAAGGAAGCATTTTGTATTTTTTTCTGACTCAGCAAGACCACATGGAGTCTTGTAAAAATACATACATGATTTACTTAAAAAGCATGGGATTTGTCATTTGTGAGGTAAAGTGACAGTAAATATAGAGGCTGTCATCCAGTTACATGTTACAATAATGTTTATATGGTGCCAGCTTGGATTATTTAATGCTGAAAACCAAAAAGCTAGTTAATTGTGGGTTGTAAAGTTTTGAGAGTACAGTTTGTCTCTACAATAAGCATAACCAAACTCCCCTAGTGACTGACATCTCTGGTTTACAAACTGATAAGGAAAACAGTGTTGTGAAGAATACTAGCTCATAAAATCTGAGCAGAACACTTGGTAATTATATAATAACTATATAATTATTTTGTAGATCAGTAAAGCATTCTCTTTGTGCCCTATATTTTGATTGCAGAGAAAACATTCACTGGGTCTAAGTAACTCCTGATCATGTCCCACCTCTCAAGTGGACAGGGTAGGAGAAGGCTTGAACTGCTTTTGCCTGGTTTTGAGCCCTTTTTCTCATTAAGTGTAGAGTTTCCAATTGTCATCTTTTGTGAGTGGAAAACTTACCAGGGAAACTCTGTAATCCCTACATAATCTGTTTTGAAGGTCTTGCTACATCTTCAGGTTAAATGGTTTCTTTTCTAAACATGATCAAAAACCCCACATATTTTTGATGTGGTTTTGTGGTCCAACTATCTCTTAACAATTATTGTACAAATTGCTTTTCTCTAGTACGAAGCAAGCTTTTACCAGTGCAACTTACTGACCACTTTGGATCAGATTTGCAATGCATCCGGTTAAGACTCTTTTGTTTGTCTTGACCAAATACCAAATGCTTCAGATAGAATGAAAGAAAAATCATAAGATGGTTTCTTCTAGTAATTAAAACCTTTCCTAGCTCTGAAGCAAGAGTGATACAGTCTTTCCTAGACTTGTTTATTGAAAACTAGTAGGTACAATAATTCCTAAGCTCTTAAAATACAAATAAGAAAGTTTAGTAGTTTTCCACACCTAGGTACATGGAAGATGTATCAGAGAGTATCTCTGATGACTTCTAAAAAAAGTGTTAGGAACCAGAGGAGCTTTTTACCCTTCCTCCATTTTATGAGGTTAACTTTGTTACAGTCCTAGGGCAAGTAGTTTTGTGACTCTGAGCTGTTACCTGCCTAAAGATACTAAAAAATAAATAGTTCTGTATGCCTCAGACACACACACAAAAAAGAAAAAAAACCTGATAAGCTGGCTGTTCTTAGAACTGTTTTTTCTTGTCATAGTCCTTCATACTACCCAATGCTTGTAGTACTAAGTGTTGTTTCCTTCCCCTATCCCACAAGCAGTAACCACGACAGAGCACTCAGATTTTGGCATTTCTCACCCAATAAAGAAACAGTTGGCACAAGCTTACTGAATTGGGAGCCTGAGAAGATCTCCTTCCTGGTTCTAGTTCTTAGTCAGGAGCACTTTCTAGTTGACAATCTTTTCCAGCAGCACCAGATCCAGACTTGAACCAGGAGAATGCAAATACTGTCCCAGAATGTAAGTGCACACCATGACAGCCACAATTAAAAGCCAGAGAGAATTACAGAGAATTGAGCCTACATATCCAGGCACCTAGTGACCATTGACTGTGCTGAGCTTCCAACAATGTAGTGAGGCTGGGCTGACTACCTGCATCGGTATTTATGACCTGATCTCAATTTTAGTCACAGAGTGTTATCTTTGCTTTCAGTACATGTACCTTTGAGTGGGAAGATGAAGAAAGGGGAGGCACCTCCATCATCCAGCTAGTTCTTAGCCTATCTTTCAGTATGCAAAAAACAGCTGTTAAGCTCTTAAGCTTGTACTCAGTAGCAATGAAGCTCTAAGGACATTACACAGACAGAATTTTTTTCATTAATGCATCTCCTTACAGTATCTTGCTAAACAGTCCTGGCAACATCTGCTTGGTTGACAGCTCCACTCATGTTCCATCACTGTGGAACACCAACATAACAGGATCACACAGTTCCTGTCACTTTTAAAAAATAATTGCCTCTGTGACCCTTATTAGAAGAGTCTCTCACAGAATCTATGTGATATATAAAGACTCCAACCAAACTGAAATCAATATAAACAAATGAATGCAAAGTAAATGACATTCTGGGTCTGATCCAGCTTCTCAGCAATACAGGGGCTAGCTGTGGAAATCCATCTAAATGCTTCCTTATTGTTCTCAGGCTGATAGGAATCTAAATCAGGCTTAACATTGTTTTAACTGTAAATGGGAGAATGACCACCATAGGTAAGCTATTTCCCCTGGGACAAACAATAATACTCCCAAGTGTTTCATACTGGTGATTTTTTAATAGAAAAAAATCTAATGATGTGTAGACCTTTCTGGGTTGTACAAAGCAGCACAGCTCCTTTAAATGGTCTATTTTATCTAAGTGCAACAAGCAGGTTAGAATCCTTGCATAACCCTTTTGGCAAAATTTGAAGATGGATGTTACTGAGAAATATTCCCAACTATGTACTCAGACTTCACAAAGAGTAAGAGGGGGAAAAAAATATCTATTAACTTACTTGAAGAGATCTTGGAATACTCAGTGGTCATCCTAAAAGAAGGAAAGGTATTCTTCCTCTGAAAAGACTCATCATTAGATATTCCTGAGGGACAGACATGTAAGTTCTCTTCATCCACACTTCTTACAACAGTTGAGATAAGAAATCACATATCAAAAATAATGATCAAGAATAATTTTTTATAAGGCAGGTTTACCAAAGGATCTTGGTGGGAGAACTCAGTGCCAGCACAGTGTGCACTGAGAACAGCCCTGCTGACACTAACCCTGTGTACACAGTATCTAGAAACATGTCCAAGGCTGTTGTCAGAATGATGGCATCTAGTACGACCATTCCAGCCACCTTCTGTCTATCAAGCATACTGAAAATAGTCACTATGACTCGTACACACTTTTTTAGGTATGCCCAAGAGTTCAAGGGGAAGGTCAAGTTTTCGGCCTCCAAAGTATAAGGAGACACAGCAAGAAGTGGAATAATAACAGTGTTTTGCTAGTTCCACGCATATTTTCTTCCTCAGCCACAAACAAACAGAAGATGTGAGGAAATGAGGCCTTTTTGCACACTGAAAGGTGCTTGGCTAACACTCAAGACACAACAGATTTTAGCAGCACTGGTCATTAAGATATAAAAAAACTGCACTTGTGGTGCAGCTCCTTCTAGAAGGGTCAAAGGGAAGCGCATAATAAAGAAACATGCAACATCTGGAAAAGGATCAGAAGAAGAAAGTAATATGGTGTTTGGGAAGCTGGTGAATCAGATAGACTGGAAATGAGGAGGAAATTCTTTACTCTGAGAGTGATGAGACACTGGGACAGGTTGCCCAGGAGGGTTGTAGATGCTCCATCCCCGGAGGTGTTTAAGGCCAGGTTGGATGGGGCCTTGAGCAGCCTGGTCTAGGGTGAGGTGACCCTGCCATGGCAGGGGGGTTGGAACTAGATGGTCTTTGAGGTAACTACCAACCCAAACCATTCAATGGTTCAATGATTTATGGTCAAAGTCATCTCTGAAGTTCTAACACATGTGGTGGGCATTAATCTCTTAAAAGCAGCTCTGTGAAAACAAGTGGGAGAAGCAGCTAAGGAGTTCAATTACAACCTGCACACAGGCCATAGCTAAAAGACATAGTTGCTGTAGTGTGCTTTCTAGACCTGGGGGGAAAGAGGTGACACCTTTTACCTTTAAACTTGAATTGACTGATCCAGGTCATGCTATAGCTTCACAATGATTGTAAATGAAAATAAGATGCTGTATTTCAAGACAAGGACAATTGCAGTGGGTAGCTGGGGAAGAACAACCATTCCTAAACTGCTATTTTCCACTATGTGGTCAAGAAGACCTGCTGACTCAGGTCTCTACCCATCCCTCATCCATTGTTTTTCATAAAGCCTAGAAAAATGTCATATTGCAGAATTCTCTTTCTGCCAAATTGGACTTAAACTGGCCAGGATGAGGCAAAAGGTTCAACAAAAGATTGACATATACAGTCATATAAAACTAATTTTGGTTGTAAAGCAGTTTTACTGTGATTAAAGCAAAATTAAGATTTTACCAAAATAGCGATATATTTTGGTTTGGTAATTTTTGCTTGTAGTTGTAAAAACTCCAGTTGAGCAAAAGCCTGGAGAATGCGGGCATCGATCCCGCTACCTCTCGCATGCTAAGCGAGCGCTCTACCATTTGAGCTAATTCCCCTCCCCTTTCTGCCTCTCGGCTCACAAAACTCTCCTCTTCACGGTGTAGTTAAAGTGACAGTTCCACCTATTTGTGCAGTTTTCCCTCTTGCTTGGGTCTAATTCATAAGTGAAAACACGTTCAACTTTGATACCAGATGTCGAACAATAAATTTGTAATATTTCATTCAACATTTCCAAATGAAGTTGTAAAGAATCAGGACAAACCAGAAAAGATGTCTTTTCCAGATGTATAAAATAAAAATAAAATAAAATGACTTGCAATTCAAGTACATTCAAAAATTTGGGTTTTTTTCCCCATAAAAGTCAGTCAGTTTCTATTTTTTTTTAACATAAGTTACTTATTTTAAATTATTCTAGCCAAGCATATGGCAGCATTTAATAAATAAACCATGCACATCTGAAAAATAAGAGGTTTTTTTCGCTTCAAAATTCCAGTCCAATACATGAAAACATCTTTCGTTGGAATTTCGTTGTTTTTTTCGCTGGAAAACCAGAAAAACTATTTTTAACTCCCACCAAAACACGCTACTGGAGAATGCGGGCATCGATCCCGCTACCTCTCGCATGCTAAGCGAGCGCTCTACCATTTGAGCTAATTCCCCCACAGTTCAGGGGTTTTTTTCTGTAACTGTAGATTTTAATGACCACAAATGAAAATTCTCTTTTCACCGACTCTGCTCATTTATCATGAGTGGTAATCCCAGGGTAGATGTTCAGAACGTTGCTACCATTGGACCTTGAGCTTGTCGGGTTTTTTGTCTAAGCTGACAAACTCCCTGAATAATGTGAAGAGGCACTTCATGATAACTTACATAACAAACTCATGACCTACAGCCTTCCAGTGCCACACACTCTACATTCATCCTTCTTTGAAGAGGACAGTTGGTGCTTCTTCTATGTTAAGGGAAGTCACATCACAGGCAATGCAGTGGGGCAGCTTGAAGAGAATAGAAAACTTGTATTTGTCCTGACGTCCCGTAAGAAGATCATCTAGAAAGCAAAAGTCAAACTTAATTAAATCAGCTTGTATCAGTTTATATTAGTGTTGCCAAAGGGATGCATCAAAGTGATCTGTGTTGGATGGAAGTATGTGGACACAAAGCCTTCCCAGCTGAAATACCCCAGAGAAATGAAAAAAATGGAGTTAAGAAGGTCAGGTTGTTTTCAGCCATATAGGTAAGAAAGTTCTCCCAACCAAGTGGAGAAAGTCTTACTTTCTTACATGAAAACTTAGCACACAACAAATCCAAGATCACAGAACACTGGGCTGTCATTTATATGAAATACACATTTTGATAACTTAAAATAGTCCTATTGCAGAGGTCCTTCCTTACCCTTATCTGACTTTGGCATCAAATAAACTTTTTCTGTGAGCCGAACTGCCCAAGCTTTAGGCCTTTTCAGTGGCAGCAGGGTGAGATTTGGGGATGAAAAACAGGGAGAGGTGACCTGCCATTGTCACACTGATGGGGCCCGCACAGGTGTAGTGGGTCTGTCTGAGCTGATTTTCCCCATACAGCCTTCATGCTGCAGTACTGGGACTCAGAGGGTGTTGATAGTCATAACATGGGTGTGTGTTATCAGTGCTCACACAGCACCAAAGGTACGGGGGGGCAAGATCTGGGAGGGGATACAACCTGGACAGCCGACCTGAGCTGACCAATAGGATATGCCATACCATATGATGTCAGCTCAACTATAAAGGGAGGAGGACAGGGGGATTCAGGGGGAAGACATTTGTCCTCCGAGCAACCACTCCGCGTTCTGGAGCCCTGCTTCCCGGGACAGGCCCGACACCGCCTGCAGATGGGCAGTAGAGAGTAACAGCTTTGTTTGCTTCTGCTTCGCATGCGCGCGGGCCTTGCTTTCTCTGCTGGTTATTAAAACTGCTTCTTATCATAACCCACAGGTTTTCCTTTTCCATCTTACTCTCTTACCGCTTGCCTTGCTGACGAAGGTTTGGGGGGTGGGGAGAGTGATAGAGAGACTAGGGGTGGGCACAGGGCACCCAGCCAAGATAAGCCCATCACAACAGGGCAGATAAAGAATACTGTACATTGAGATGAACCTTGGGAAGGATGATATGGGGAAGATGGTGCATCAGGCCACCACTGAGCTGAAGAGGTGGGCCTGTGAGAAGGACCAAAACCATTTTTAGGTATTTGTCGCTCCCCTTCAGTTTACTCCAGTGAGGCAAATAAAGTCAGTTACAATATACTGGTAAGAACAATATTTATTTATTGTTGTGCAGAGATTGAGGTAAGGCAGGCAGGAGAATATTTAAATTCTAGGCAAATGTCTGCAGTGATACTGTGGTTTTAGTTCCACGACTTGGCCTGAATTAGGGTTGTGATAGATTTAAGTACTACCCTACTTTAGACAAGATGTAACTACCTGATGCTTAATTTTAAAATTTATTTTCTTTTGACTGGATGTTATCATCCAGTGAGTTAAATCCATCAAGAAAAACCTCCAGTGCGCGTATTTTGGGATAACAGCACACACTTTATTGACAGAACTTACTGTTCTGCATTTAATCAGAAAGTGAGGAATCTTTTATTATATTACTTTCATTGCCTTTGTTGTTTAGTAGTAGATCATAGAATCACAGAATGGTTTGGGTTGGAAGGGATCTCAAAGACCATCTAGTTCCAACCCCCCTGCCATGGCAGGGACACCTCCCCCTAGGTGAGGTTGCTCAAGGCCCTATCCAACCTGGCCTTGAACACCTCCAGGGCTGGAGCATCCACAGCCCCCCTGGGCAACCTGTGCTAGTGTCTCACCAGCCTCAGAGTGAAGGATTTCTTTCTAATTTCCAATCTAAATCTACCCTCTTCCAGTCTCAACCCATTACCCCTTGTGCTATCACTACAGGCCTTTGTGAAGTCTCTCCCCAGCCTTCCTTTAGGCCTCCTCCAGGGGGCCCATCAGCGTAACCACTCTCACTGTAAACTACATTTTTGTTCTTTACATCAGAAAACATTCCTTGATTTAATAACTTGGGAATAGAGCTTCATCAATGTGCTCCTTGCTGCAAAGTCAGTGAGTGTGACTACATTTGAGATTTTGTATTTCTGAAATGTTTTTAGTAACTCCATATATTTAAGATGCAATAAATACTATTTTAAGGGGATCATTGAAGTCAATGCAAAAAGGTAGAAATACATACAATATAACTTAGGAAGATATAAATGCAAAGTTTTTCTCCACAAACTGAAAATCATGAGGTTTTAAACCACTGTATTTATCATTTCCATGTAGCTAATTAGAAAATAAAGTTGGAAAAGAAAATAGCAAGACATGAAAAACAAGAAGAAAAAGTGCATTGCCCTTCAGTGACTTCTAACAGTATAACTTCTAGATTTACAAGTTTTTTGGTATCTCCATTGTAAGAGAGGTAAAAAAAAATAAATTCTCTTTCTTTCCTATATAAAGACCAGAGGAGGCTTTGATTAGGAAAGTAAGTATTGTTTTATGAAAGTAACACAGCAGTAGATGTGTCAGGATGTTTCTTGTGTGCCAACTGAGTATTCTGAGTTGTGAGCTAACAGGCTTTCCACAGAAATACAGCGATGACTCCGTGATATTCAATGAAGACTCAGTGCTATCAAACGAACTAATCAACTGAACAGTAATTCCAGCTGAAGCCAAACTGTGATTCAGCAGAAGTAAATCCGCTTGGAGCTCTACTCCGCAAGGGGAATTAGCTCAAATGGTAGAGCGCTCGCTTAGCATGCGAGAGGTAGCGGGATCGATGCCCGCATTCTCCAGACTTTTCAGAGACTCAATATTTGCTGTGGCATTAAGATTTTCTTCCATAAATGGTTCAAGTTTGTGAAAGAAAATCTATAGACAATAATATATAAATATATATACACACACACCAGTTTATACAACTAATAACACAGCAGCAAAGTCTCAACGAGCATAAGCTTGTGAAGTCTCTGAAAAAAATGATTTCCTCATAAAAGCATCCAACACAAATGTTACTCCTAACGCAGGAAATAAAATTCACTTCCGTCCTTTACAAGTGCACTGAGTTTTAATGTGGGTTTGTTTCATTTTGTTTGTAATTATATGAAAGAAGATGTTTTAAAAGTGTGTCATTGTCTATATAATCACCACAGTTACTGCTTCTCCAGCTGCCCTTGCCCCTGTTGCAGTGAGGATGGGCATGGCACACCTGTTCCTAACCCGAGTTTCCAGTGACATTCAGTCTCTCGCAATTTTACTCAATTTTCTTCCTCAACTCATTATAAGAAAATGATTCCCGCTTAAAAAAATAAAAAACCTCATCAAAAAAATTACAACTGGTAACTCAAAAAGTGAAGCAGCGGCCCAACCGCAGCTGGAGAATGCGGGCATCGATCCCGCTACCTCTCGCATGCTAAGCGAGCGCTCTACCATTTGAGCTAATTCCCCGACGAAAATCTAGACCCCTTTACATCCCTTCCTACTTTTGCGTGTCCCATCGACACGCTCCGTACAAACCGCTGAAATTCGAGCTGCTGCCTCAAACAATTCAATTCTCTACCCAAACATCACAATGGCAGCCGGGCAGTCCGAGTCCACCACCCCAGTTCTAACCCCCACTGAAGTTACTGGTGAGCAGTAAGAGAACACGACTCTCCAGTTAAAAGCAGGAACAATCGGGTCTTGCTTAAAGCAAGTGGTTTTTTTGACAGTCTTAGTGGGAATTGTGCCCAACATGCAATCCGGGCTCCTGGATGTAAGAGCACGTGTTTTATTCAGCTGAGCTGCATCTGAGTAACCGAAGGTTCTGCATTTCCAAGCAAGTGCATATTTACATTCATACCAAACGATTATGACTGTTTTAGAGAAATCTGGATATATTTAAAGATTGTTATTTCTCTAAAATAGATTTTTCTAATCCCTAGGTGGAGGAGAATCAGCTGGATGGCTTTACTCATTTCCATACCCTACAATATAACAGATGTGACTGAATAGGTTGAGTTCTTCCAGTTCTTTATCTTGTGTCTAGACCCAAGATATAAAAAGGGCAAAAAGAAAATAACAACTAAAAACACCCAGGCAAATGGAACACTGGGAAATGAAGTAATAGTTCACATTATTTATTTGCATCTCTCAGGAATTTTAAGGTGTTACTATATCACCAGATAGACACGCACACTCACATCTATATATAAAAATCAAGAGAAAGGGGAATTTGAGTGAGCCCTTCAGAAACCTTGTAAAAGTCTGGGACTTCCTTTTGCTCTGATTCAAAAAAAAAAAAGATGAAGAAAATGCAGGACAGAATTGTGAAGTTTTATACAATACTGTAAATGTAGTACATCTTTGCCTTTCTGGAAAAAAAGAATATCTGAAACTAAACTTATTAAATAACCCTAGAAAAAGCTCTCTTGCAGTTTCTTTCTTGATTTGCCCAAGATCCTTTAAGACACATGAATCACACTGATATATCAAGATCTTTGCATTCTTTCCTCTCCAAGATCTCTGTGATCTCAGAAAGCACAATAATCAAATTCCAGTCTTTGCAGGACATCTAGGTTAGTATCTGCATAATACATATTTTATCTTTTTATAACTGGGATTAGATTTGTGTTCATGAAGTAAAACAGACTATCAAATTTTAGAAAATGTTGCTGGGACAAATACTTAAGGAATACATTCTAGGTCGTCCTCTGCATGTACAGTTCTTGCAATGCCATATATAGTTCAACAAGAATGTCTGTGGAAGTTCTCTGCAGTCAACAACTCAGTCCTTGGTCAGAACCAAAAGTTACAGATTCAGAGACAATGGAGGTTTATTATACAGTATCAAAACCCTTTAAGTCAACCTATACGTAATCATGCTTTAAAAATACCTGACCATCTTATCTTGAACATAGAAACCACTATTTGTATGGCATCTCCTCCAGACTCTCTAACCTGTTCAACCCTACGAATCAAATTCTTTGCCATATGTTCTTCCAACTCAGATCTGTCTGTCAAATGCATGATCCACTTTCTTACTTTCTCCCCTGGTTCCAGAAGATCCCAGAGAGTATCTCAAGTTTACATTTGAACATGTATGAATGATTTTATTACCACAGAAAGTTCTAACTGTAGAAAGGATGGAGATACTCTGCAAAGAGCCTTCTGGCTTTCTAATGCAACATCACTCCCTCATTGTTTTTCTTGCAAGTTCCATTCACAGCATAAGACAATTTCTGAATTACAGTTTTTTTCTGAACCTTTGGCTTTCTTGTTCGAGCAACCTACATCATCTTTTAGCAACAAAAGTTCCTTCTTCTCTTCCCTTTGCCCATCAAGGTACCTGTAATTTCTGAGCAACATGTGCATAGAACTCTTAAACACTGACAACAGATTTTTAGGAACCTCACAGCACAATGTGGCTCAGAATATGCAGTGCTTCGAAAGACTGCACAGAAAACCTCTAACCAGCTTAACTAAGGGAAACCTAAGTAGGCCTGCAGTTGCAAATTCACTTTTAAGATAAAAAAACAGCAGCCTTTTAAGGCAAATCTAGTGCCATTTTTATCCAAAGGTACTCTGGAAGTACTATTATTTTAGGAATAGTAAACTTATTATCATAACAAAAGGAATAGAAAACAGAATCTTCTAGAAGGCAGGAGAATCAAAGAGGTGAAGGAGAAGAAGCAAGACGTTAATTATCACTGATCAGTGGAAGAAGAGAGAGAATTCACAAGCTAGAGCTCCCATTAGGTATAAATCACTAACGCTAACCTCACTTTCTGAAATGGTCAAATGCTGCTGCAATATCTAAGATGCCAACTCCTCACCTACCCCACTGGTCTAACCCCAAATCCCCATATCAAAAGTCCTGTACACACTGTCCCATTAACCAGCTCCAGTGTCTTCTGACCTGCTCCCTCTCTCTGTTTGAATCAGCTGGCTTTGGGGAAAAATGTTTCTGCCTCTTGTATTAAAACATAATCACTGTGGAAAGAAGCATCTGAAATTAATTTGTAGAAGATAATTATGTTCTTACAGCTGGAACTATTCTGCAGATACTGTAGACACGTCAGCAACTGGCTGACTGACAGCCCCACTAATCAATAGGTCTGGCAAAGCAAGCAGGCTTGCTGACTTCTACTCTGTGATGTCTTCACATGACCAGCTGGATTTTTGTACAAATAGCTCTGAAAAGTCTAGAAGTTCTTTGTTTAGTCATACAATTACTAAAAACACAGCACTTAGTTATGATGAACACATTCCACAACACCCGAGTGACTAAATCCCACTTTCAGAAGTGACTCAGAGTTACACCACAGCTATGGCACGATACTTTTCAGTACACTACAGAAACAAAACAGCTTTCAATTGAGTTGGCTTGATTACTAAAAATTCCACTCAATATTTTACCTTGTTTTAGTCAGAATGCTTTCTGCTCTCTGTATCATTGACAAATATAAGTTATCTAAAGTCACTCACAGATAAAAAGCAGGATTTTCCTCCAAACACGAACATGTAACTCTAGCTTTGTATTTCAAAGCAATGAAAAAAAACCCCAAAGCCAATCCAACTGTAACCTCTACAGATTTTCATTGGTGTTTGGTTGGGGTTTTTTTTTCAGAATAAAAATCACCAAAGTCTTAGAAATACCTATGTTGTAAAGCAGACAAGTAGAACCCTTTGAATTTTGTTTGCATTTGGCTTGTGTGAACACAGCTCAGGCGGGAACAGGGTTTCACCATGACAGCTTTTGATGGGAAAGCACATCTACATGGATTAACTAAGGGAAGCATCAAGCAGGCTTACACCTCACACAAATTGGCAAGTACTGCTGCCTGTGAAACTTTTTTGCTACTAAGCAGTCGTAGTTCTAAGGCTTTAACGTAACAAGTAGGGGAAAATTTACTTAAAATCAAACAAAACCCAGAACTATAAACTATGTGGTGAGAAAATAACCTAAGGACAGCTACAGTGTGTTCAATTCATTCTTTTAAGTAGCCTAACCTTCAAGTTGTTAAATTAATTATTTAAATTAAACAAACAAATATGTCTCCATTTCTGTATCCAAACCTCTATTTAAAACATTGAAGGAAATTAGTATCAGAAGAGAAAGAAAACAATAGCTACTACCTTTTTACTAATAAAGTGAAAGATTGGTGTTGTAGCAGGTGTTAAGAGGGATCAAAGGAGAGCTGGAGTCCGAGCCATGGTAGCACAGTACTATAGTAGGAAGTGCACCAGAAGAACCCACAAAAACAACCCTCTCTGAGGAGCAGCACTGTCCACGGCACCTCCTCCTTTAAACATGCACCCTCATGACTGCAAAAGTAGATTTTGTGAGACCCACTGAGACAACCATAATGACTAGAAAACCCCCAAGTAAAAGGCTGCAAACAAACCTCCTCCACCAGCTTTCTTTTGATGGTCTCAGCCCAGACTTGCTCAGGTTGACAATGAGCTCCAAGCAGGTTCCCACCTTCCAGTCCTCCTGGGTTGGCCTTTCTCTGCACTTCCCGGGCACCCAGCACCCCAGTACCAGAACCTTCTGCAGTGGCCATTGCTTCCCCCCACCAGTAGTCACATGCTCCTCCTGCACAGCTACCTCCTCCCTCTTCTTTTCTTTTTTTTTTTTTAATTATAGATGGTGCAGTGAGGAGGCTGTGCTGGGAGGTTTGCTGTGGACAGGTAGATGTTGTAGCTCAGTCCCCTCCTAGTCCTGGAGGCAGTTGAAGAAAAGCCTTGCTTGTGTGGTGAGCTTGCCCAGCAGCCAGCTCTGGTGGTCCCTCCTGAGCCACCCAATGCTAAAATTACCTTCTGTGTCTTTGAGGGGAGGAGGCAATGTTGGAAAGACTGGATTTTGTCCTAGGTTTCCCAGATGTGATGGCTGTAAGTAACAGGAGTAACAGCTGCATGTGTATACCTTTAAATAAACTTTTTTTTTTTTTAAGACTGTAAATTAATAATTAGGGTTATACTTACATGTTACCCTAGGTGTGGCTTTGAGGGTGGAGGTTGGAAAAAGTAATTAAAAATATGTGTATTGGTCTGTGCTCAAGGAAGGCAATTCTCCTCGTACAACCACATTCCTGGCTGTTTCTAGCACTTGAGAGCGTGACTTTTACATAACTTGAATATAGAATAGATCTTTCTCTGTCGCTTTCCTTTTCTTCTTAAAGAGATTATAAAACTTAAGGGTTGTTTGCAACTGTAAAAACTCTTCCTGTCCTACAAAACATCCTGGCCTCTGAACCATTGACACCAAACAGCAGGTTCACTGCTGGCAAGCAGAGGCAGTGGTATCAGAAATGTTGTCCTGGGCTGGGCCAGGAGCGGGTTAATGTTCACATCATGGGAGGGGCCCCAGCTGGGATAAACAACCCAGACAGCCAATGGGGTGCTCGATTCCCGATGACGTAACGCCCACTATATAAGGAGAGGGCTGGGCCAGGAAGAGGCGCCTGTTTTCAGCAGCTGGGGCAGGGACGGCCGGTCTCGGGTGGAGCCTCGCGGTTTGTATCACTCGCTTTACACCTCATCTCTGTAGTGCTATCGTTACTGCTGTTGTTTCTTCTCTTGGAGTTGTTCTATGAAACCGTGCTTATCTCAGCCCACAGCATTTTCACCTTTTATCCTCCTAGTTCTCTTCCCACAACGCGAGGGAGGATGGGGAGCGGTGGGCGAGCGCTGCTGGTGGTCAGTTTCCAGCTGAGGTTAACCCAGGACAGGTAGAAAACCCGCCTTCGATCTACCTCCTTAGCAGTCTTGGTCAAGTGTGTAAGTTAAGCTGCTCCAGCCTGCACCTTTCTTCCTCAGTTCCTTGGGGTCTCAGAAGTTTTGTCAATGACCCATCTCCTGTACCTTTGTGACCTTGTTGTCTTTGCGTGTTGCTAGATATTTTTCCTTGTTGAAACTAAAAGAAGGAGAAACAGGGAATCAAAAATGTTTCAGCAAGTGCTGAGCTACTTTTCTAATGGCAAAAGCACTTCTGTAGCTCCCGAGGGCCAGCTACTTTTGCTAAATGTCGGTAGTAAAACTACAGCTACTTCAGCACTTCTCAAATGAATAAAGGGTTATGAAAAAAATGTTATTGGTGTTAGACAACCTGGAGCAAGATCAGTGGAGACTTTGAGTTGTTTACCCCTCATTTAAGATTATAGAAGCATTTGAATTGGTAGTAGCCATCTCTAAACAGCTTTCCATGAGGAAAGCTTTATCTTCCCTGAAGATGAAGAAAAAAGGGTATTGATTTTTTAAATTATTTTTTTATTTTAAAATCCCTTTATTTTAGAATAACAATCCCCAACCAGGAAGTTACTCAGGAATACCTGGTCTAAATATGCTCTTTGTCATCAGTGCTGAAAATGCTTGACTTTTACAGTGGAATAATTTGATTAACTACCTCCCTCTAAATATCTACAGGTGACCAAGTATGCAAGTGCTGTTAGGCCCAGATGAGAGTCCAAAAGTTGTTGATTCTGTGTAAATAAGATCACAGGAAAACCAAAAGTGTCTCACTTCAGGTGGATTTTGTATCAGTTTCTACTACTAAAGGAATGCTTGTGATAAAGCTTCCTCAAGTGAGAAATATGGTTGCAGCTTTTATAATTTTCCTCGTAAGTATCCAAAGACTTATCTTCTGGGTTGAATTTTGTCATTTAAGTCTCATTTGAAAGCTATGTGCAGCTGATGATGCCTTCCAAGGGTTTCCTTAAGCCTCAATACCAGTAGATGATCAATTGTTTTAATTAACTTTCAGAAAGAACAAGGAGTTTTTAAGACATAGAAATCTATAATGTTTTCCACCTCATGCTTTCAACACAGAAAACATGTTCTAGCAGCTGCTATAGAAAAATGAATTATTTATATGGCTCCTTACTTCACAACTGCTAGAAATACATCAATTTCACACTATTTTTAATCTTTAAAACTTTAAGCTATACACAATCATTCACTCCACCTCCCAAAACACTTCTTGTTTTTAACTGTGGCAGAGCTAGCTTATTATTAAAAGAAAAAAGCATCAAACATAGCTTAAACTTACAGATGGCCATAAGCCCACAGCAGCTTTATTTCTGATTATGGCTATTACTTGTGCCATTCATACTCTTAAAGCTGACAGCTACTTTTTTCTGAACACTTACTCTTTCTTCCCCTCCCTATGTTCTTGCAGCTGGCACTGTCAGGAAATCTGCAGCAAATCACAGCTGAAGCTTGTCAAGTGCTGAGCGAATGCTGCCACGCAGAGTGATGATGGTGGGTTGCTTTCAGTTATCCCTACATTGTGTTGCCACCTGTCAAAGAATCTAGCTTCATGATCAACTGGATGGGTATGTGCAGTAGCTTCAAGCCATCCATCACATGTCAGGCCTAATGTGCATCAACCAGAAGATTTGGTGTCACCAGAAGCCAGTGAGATGATGTGAAGGAGCTGGGGCTGTTTAGTCTGGGGAAGAGGAGGCTGAGGGGGAGACCTTATTGTGCTCTACAAATACCTGAAAGGTGGTTGTAGTGAGAGTGGGGTTGGTTGGTTCTCACTGGTGACAGTACAAGGGGGAAATGGCCTCAAGTTGCACCAGGGAAGGTTTAGGTTGGATATGAGGAAGAACTTCTTTACAGAAAGGGTTGTTAAGCACTGGAATGGGCTCCCCAGGGAAGTGGTTGAGTCACCATCCCTGAATGTGTTTAAAAATTGTCTGGATGTGGTGCTTGGGGACATAGTTTAGTGGTGGGTTGTTAGACTTAGGGTAGTAAGGTTAGGTTGAGGTTGGACTAGATGATCTTGAAGGTCTTTTCCAGCCTGAGCAGTTCTATGATTCTATGAAAAAAAGCCAGATCAGTTAGAAATCAGTCAGGTGGTGATCTTACCCACACTTATGCTCTGTTTGATTTCCTCTTAGCCTGACTTAGACTCAATGGGTGAGTAACTCCTCCTGCTCTGCTGTAGAGTAAGAAATGTGGCTCAGCTTAGCACAGAATCATTGTCTGGTGCAATGCTGACACAGCAGAACAATCTACTCTGTAAAAAGATGTTTAAGTGGCAGTTGGAGTGTCACTGGGTGCTAGATTATGGGCTATATGATTTGGCTGTATGTGGAAGAATACATGGAGCATATGGACAAGAGCGTGAGCAGACACCACTGTGGCAATGAGTTTGTAAACTCAGCCTGCAGGAGTCTCAGTTCCCTTGCTGGGGAACCACTTTATACAAGCTTCTGTTTCAAAGAGGCACCTGAGAGGTTTCTGTTGCTAAAAATAAGTAGGGGGAAGCTATAAAGTGGAGCTCAGCCTCAGTTTGGTTGAGGTTGGAAAATGTGGGTTGACCAACATGTGTGTGCAAGGTGTTGCAAACTCCTTCATGCTGTGGTTGAGCTCAAGTTTGAAGCTGCCTGCTGAGAGCTCTCCAGTCCCTCTCCTGACTCCCTGATCACTTTTTGAAAAAAGTCATGTGTTTTTAATCTATTAAATATAGGGAAGTGCATTTGGTGAGGTAATAAGGAAAATACAGATATGTTTTAATTTCATTTGACGCTCTCACTCCAGAGAAGCCAGACACCTTCCAAAAGGCTGTGTGTGTACATATATATGTGTACAGTATATAAGTGTGTGTATATATATAATATGCATATGTGCATATATATGCATATGTGTGTGCATATATAATGTATATATAATTTGCCTATAAAGCTGTTTCAATCAAGTCTATAATATTTTTAACTTATTAAACATTTACTGAACCAGGTTTTTCATGTGTGTGCCTTGAAAATTGGAAAGAACATGAGTTTCCTTGTTGAATTTGGAACAGTTGTTATAAAAAAATGATATTTTTTTCAAGAACACATTTGGTTTCTTGCAGATAACTTGATCATTTGGTGAGCTTCTTGTATGAAAGCAGTGAAATAACAAAGACTTGTGTTATAAAAGAGGTGAATAAGACTATTCTGGTGGTGTACATGCCAGGAGATGTATCCCATGATTCCAGCTGCGAGTGGCAGTCAGGGGTGGGTGAGTGAAAGAATGACTCAGCAAGAAACAACAATTTTATGGTCTAATGCAATTGTGTTGCAGTTTTCGGTGTGTTTGAACCATTAACTTCGAGTTTCAAAGATTTTTTTTTCAGGTGGGGAATTAGCTCAAATGGTAGAGCGCTCGCTTAGCATGCGAGAGGTAGCGGGATCGATGCCCGCATTCTCCAGAGTTCTGTTTTTCACTGATGAATGGAACAGCAGCATGAAAATATTTCATATTTATACTTATTTTTTTTCTTGTATAATGGTGTAAAGAAATGTGAAAGACTTGTAATCTAACAATGAGTTAACACATTGTTTAAACATTTTATTTTCCTTTTCAAAATCATGTTTCTTCTTTTGTGTACAGGGAGAAAAAAAATCTTTGCATGAAATAGCAAAACTTACCGACATTTTAATACAAAGTTTTGCTCCTTATACACTATCATATCCAATATAAATTTAATTAATAAAATCATAAACCAAAGATTTAAGGGCATATTAAAAATCCCTCACTTATTTCTCTAATTGTTAGTTGTTGTATTTCTGCTATAATGCTCATTATTTTTGTTCTGTTTTGGTTGTGCAGGCTAGTTATTAGAAACGGGCTAGAGTGTTCTACAACTCTATTACTCCTGGTAGCAAGATTGTGTCCTTTGCTAACAAATTTTCACTTCTGTGAAATATTATGGACATTTTCTGGGTAAATCTATGCTTGCACATTTTCAGTCCTCATGAGATTTGGGGTTTTTTTGCTTGTTAAAATGAAGCCTATTGGAGAGCAGTGTTATGGTCTCCTGGAGTCCTCTCTGGGCTTGGGTAATGATTTAAATGTCCCTTTCCTTGTGATGAGACTCTGTAGTAGTTTTCCATGTGGCTATTATTGCTTTTATGCTTTGTTTCTGTTACTGCTTAATACCCAAGACTCTCTGTGCTGTTAAAGAGGATGAGTAACGTTGCTCTGCTCAGCTCTCAGACTCCAGTTGTGGCTGATGCAACAAAGGAATTCAGTGGTTTCTGTACAGGTGCAGTCTGCAGGCACCTGCAGAGCGATGGCTTCTGACTAAGCTCTCCAGACTAATGACTCCTCATTACATTTGTGCCCATTACGGGGCTCTTCTGTCTGTGTCAGGGCTTGTAAATGCACCATGGTCTGAACAGAAGAGCTTTTTCTCATCCCATGTGGTGTTTTATGTCCTTATTTTTTTTAGGTAAACTGTCTTGTGAAGCCCTGAGAGAAGCAAAGGGCCTTCAAAAGCACTGCCTGTGGGAGGAGATGACCTGATGATGAAGTAGTTCCCAGAGCCCCATGTCAAAAGAGTGAGTACTCTGGGTCTGTCTGCACTTTGAGTCAGAAGTTGCATAGAGAGATTCTGTGTAAAGGAACATCAGGGAATTCAGCTTTTTTTGATATTTATTATTACTGCCATTCACACAGACTTGCATCCTCTGGTTTAAATGAGTCACACAAGGTGGTTATTCAATCTGAAATACAATTTGTACTAAGCTTGCTGAAAGATACTGTTACCCTCTGTCTGTGCTGCTTGTTGTCTGAGAAAGGGGAATAATTTTCTTCCTTGTCTTTCATCAGTACTTTGTTCCAAATATTACTTAGAAAATCTCTCCAGGAGTGGGATGGAGCTTGGGGACCATTGTCTGGCAACTCTGGAGACTGTTTTACTAGCAGGAGAGCTGCCTGTGCCATCTGCAATCTCAGCTCTGTGAAATACTTGTTTAATTACCTTTATTCCACTACATGATTGTAGTGTTGGTTTTCTGAGCTGCACACACTGCAGTTCTAAGATCTCATAGGGGATGCTGTGTAATAGTTGACAAAGTTTATAAAAGGTTTTTGCTGTAATGATTAGCTACCCGATTTTGACCACGTTGTAAGCAGAAGTTGTACTTCAAGTAACTTTCTTCTTTTTGAAGGGAGAGGTCACTTCATTACGATGTGTAAGCACTTCATTGTTTGGATGGTAAGGAACTTAAACCTTTGAATGTGTTCAGCATCTAGTTGTTGGGTGTTTGTTTTGACAATACTGCAAAAAATATCTTTTTTTTTTTCCCCAGTAAACTTCCGCCAACATCAGAAGAGGGAAAGAAAACAACTGTTAGAGTCATTCAGCACCAGCTTCCTCACCAAGGTCAGTGACCCTAGACTTCTTTTCCCTTTTGGCCTGTTTTATCTTTATTTCCTGTGGTTGCAATTAGTATTGAAATAATTTGTTGCTGCTTAACCATAAGGTAGGTCCTACATCTAGTGAATGAGTGAAGTTGGGTGCATGGGGGATCTCTCCNCGCTCCTCCTGCCCGCCTCCGAGCCCCGGGCGCTGCGGCTCCCGGGTGGGGACCCGCAGCGCACTCCGGGGCAGAACCCGGCCCTGGCTCCCGGGTACCAGCCCCGCCCCCTCCCGCCCGCCGCTCGCGCTCTCTCTCGCTNTGAATGAGTGAAGTTGGGTGCATGGGGGATCTCTCCTTCTAACATGCACACACTTATCCTGTAGCACCAGTTATTTATACACAAAGTCTTTAATGACTGTTATGTAATACGTATGCATTGTTATTCACCTATGATTGGTTAATACATCCTCACTTGCTGTGTAAATCACTACCCATGTTCTGTTCCTTGTTCTTTTGAGGTGATGGTATATTGGGGTAGATGGTCTGTGAGTTGGTGGTCTTGATCTCCCCCTGCCACATTTACCTTTCCCCCAGTTATTGCAGATTTCTGCTGACTTCATGCTTCTTTTGACAATTCCCCAGTTCTCAGTGCCTATTAGGGAGAATCTTTCCTTTTTATCAGTCTTTTCAAGCTCTTCGTCAAAGGCCCAGTTGTGAGCTTTTCACACTTCTTTATTAAAAGCAGACACTTTGCTACCTTTTGGCTCCTTCTCATCACCAGACCAGGTCTCATGAGGCCTCGATAACTCCTTTACTGTGTTATTTTACTAATTGGGAATATTCATTGCCTGCTGTATGTCCATTCCCTCTGCTTTTTAGAAACTCAGCTGAGGGAACCAGGCAGTCGGTGTGTGGTTACTGGGGCACTGCACTGTCCCCCAGCAACTTCATTTCTGAAGCTGACCAAGTGTTGCAGGCCTCGACTGGTAACCATCAGGTGTTAGCAGGCATCGACTTGTGGGTGTCAATACCACCAGCGCGGGGTTCAGAACTGGTCCAGTTCCAAGCGCCGTCGTCCTCCGTAGCCCCTCGGGGCGGGGGGAAGTGTGTGGGGGAGGCCCTCGTGGTGGCGGTTTGGGGGGGCCTCTGGGCGGGGGTG
>VYZX01030837.1:50879-75253 GCA_013401335.1 Brachypteracias leptosomus
CCCCCCGTGGGAAATGACGCGCTGCGTCAAGCGGAAGTGACGCTCATCGCGTGCAGGCCCGGACCGGCAGGGGGGGGTCGGACAAGATGGCTGGATCCACAGGTCTGTGAGGGGGGCTCGGTGGGCCTGGGGCTGGCGCGGGAGAGCGGGGCGTGGGGCCAGTGCTCGGGAGGCGCCCCAGCAAGGGCCGGGGGGTAGTCTCCTTACTCGGGGAGGGGGGCGAGCTGCCTCCGACGGGAGCCAGCGGAGCGGGGAGGAATTACCTTCTGACTGGGGGAAAAGGGAAGCTGCAGGGGCGCCGGGCCGGGCTGTGCTCCGGGCTCGATCCCTCCTGCCTGTAGGACAGCGACAACCCTGTGAGAGCCTGGCCTGAGGGGCGAGTGGTGGGAGAAAAGGCTCCGGTTTCTGTGATGAACGTAGTTGGCTGCTGGAGAGGAGAAGACTTTGTCCGCTGAGAGACAGGAGCGGATAGGTGCGTGAGGGAAGCAGAGGAGATGTCACTAGCCTGGTAAAAATGCTGGAGGAAAAAGATTTGTACTAAAGATTTGTCCCAGTGTAGTGTGTGGTGAGTATAGATGCTACTATACCACGTCTACTAAAATGAAAGATTGTCTTTTTCCCCTCTTGATGCAAAGGAAAAGGAGTCGGGCCTGTGTCGTGTTTTGGGGCAGAGGTGCTTCAGTGTGGTGGTGACTGCAGCGTAGTGGGGAAGAGGAGTGAAGCATCCTGTTCTCTTCCGCTAGGCAGCCGTTGGAGCCACAGGGTCTCCCTTTTAGGCAAATGGAAAGGCAAAGAGCTGCAAGTCATCCCAGGAATCCCAAATCAGTAACAAGCATAGCATGTGCTAAGCAATTAATTGCGTGGCAGGATATTGTGGAATGTGGTGGCAAAGAAGGGGACAAGGGTATTGCTTGAAGTACTAAATGGAAAAGTGTGAGAAGCACAATTATACTGCTCCAGTTTCATTTCATGAGAGGTTTGAAATACAAAAAGATCTTTCCCCAGTACAAAAAGCTGAAGTCTTCAGGGCCTCATTTCCCCTTCTCTCACACCTGAGACTGTGTAAGGGGGGTTGACAGAGCTCAGGACAGAGGAATGAATTGACCTCAGTTGTCAGTCTGGGGTGAGGGGTGGCCACTAATTTATCTTTTCTCCCAATCCACTGGATCATTTGGGGACTGAGACTATAAAAAAAACGAATAAATTTGTGTTTAAACTGATCTTGGTTGTGTTTAAACTTGATCATGACTGTTGGCTCTGTGAGGAGAGCTTGGGCAGATTTTGGGGGGTAGGAGAGTCCTCTCCACTTGGTAACATGATTTTGGGGATGTGGGGCTTGTAGAGTGGAATTTGGTAAGGGTAATGCCCCTAATTAGGGCACAGAGCAGTTTTTGTGACTCTGAAAAGCAGTCCAAAAAGATACAAAAGATATTGCCTGAGCTAAAATTGATATATTAGAGAAACTTAAGTATTTACTCAGCTGCATTTTGTTAAAATTTACTTACTTCCTGGTGTCTTAAGTTTAAAGGGATTTTATTATTAGCTTAATTACACAGCAACTCCCAAAGACTTCAGCTTATGTTTGGGCTCTGGCCCGGGGTTTCCTGTAGTGCACAGGAAGTAAAGTTGATTTAGGTTGTGTGTATTGAACATTGACATTGGACATCACAGTCCATTCAGTCTGGCTAGTGCAGAACATCAGTTACTAAAACATTATCCAGTAAAAAAAGCTATTTGCTTCCTACAATATATTCAACTCTATAAGAAGAAATATTTTTCTACTAAGCTTTCTCAGTTTTACTGCTATAAATGCTCTTCACAGCCTTACCTGTGATATTTTAAAATCTCCTGTGTACACTTACTCCGTTGTGGTTGTCTTTGTCTTGGGAATGTAGCCACACCTATAGTTCAGAAAAAGTGGGAGATGTAGGACAGTATTTGTGGATGAACTTCCTCCAAGCAGTGTAAAGTCCTGCTACTGCACATCTGCAGGGCTCAGGGAATGAAATCATTCTAGTAAAATGAAGTGAGCAGACAGACTCATCAATAGAAGTGCTGCAAAAATTTATCAGGGCTTCTAAATCAAAATACTTTTTCCTATGGAGAAAATACTGTTGGCTTTGTATTGGTCTGTGAATAGATTTTTGGGGAGGGAGGGCTGTTTGTTTTGTTCTTTCCACATAGTACAAAGAAATTTAGATGTATTTTTTTTCTTGTTTAAGACTTCATCCAGAAGTGCTGCTCTTGCCAGGAAGTCGTCTTATACTAATTTGTGGAGGAGAGAAGGGAATTATTTGCTATAGACATAAGACTTAACTCTACCTAGCTCTGAATTTAATTTGCTATTGCTCTAAAGTTCAACTCAATCCTTATTTATTTCAGAAAAAAATTGAATGTTTTGGGTGCATGAAGTCCAGGAATGAAATTCTGGTCCCAAGGAAGTCAACAGCAAAACTTTTACTGAGGTCAAATGTCATCGTTTCATCCCAGAAATTCTTTTTGTGGGCTCACTAGTTTTTTGAACAATCACATAAAAGATTAAATGCCTTTAGCAACAGATAATTTAGTTTGAAAATAGTTGCTCTTTAATGTGTTTTAAAGAAACTGTGTATGCCAGTGTTCGGTTGTTGTCAGATAATATCTTACCTGCTTTCTAAAATCACTTCTATTGAATAATTTTACATGTAGATATTGCATGTCCTAGAAATGGACATTTAGAAGCTGCAGTTTGATCTTCTAATACTTCAGCTCCTGCTTGAAGCTGGACCTGGGTTGTTTGTGTGGGTACTGCAGGAGGTCGGGGGAAAAACAAGTCAATTTTTTAAAGAAGGTAACAGCTGTTGTTGATATAACTAGCCAATTTCATGTTGGTTAGCTGGAGATTGATTCTATTTGATTCATTCTGTTCTAATCTCTTCGCAAATACAGAGCAGAAGATGTAATTAAATGTAGTTTCAGGCTAAAAGAAATGATTTACCAAAGTATGCCATTTAAAATCCCTTGTGTAACTTGAGAAAAAGATTCAGATCAATAACATCATTAAAAGGAGTGAAT
Source organism: Brachypteracias leptosomus (assembly GCA_013401335.1). NCBI lineage: Eukaryota > Metazoa > Chordata > Aves > Coraciiformes > Brachypteraciidae > Brachypteracias > Brachypteracias leptosomus. The sequence continues at coordinate 53,934 of VYZX01030837.1, forward strand.
TCAGGAGTTAATTTCTGCATTTCCATAATTTGTGTTTTACTTAAAATTACCTTATGTTTATAGGATATATATCTATCTCAAATGTGAATGCTGCCTAAAAGCAGTGATCATGTCACTAAGTGAATTACGCTTGAGAAGATGAGAATTAAGGCAACAGCGTCTAGTACCGCGCTCCAGCTATGGGCTGCTAAAGCTTTTATCTCCTTCAACGCAGGGCTTCAGTAGCTTGGGGGAGGGGGAATAGTGCTCAGTTAATGAAAATTCCCCTTGATTTGCTGAAACTGCACTTGGGGGGAGGGAAAAATGGACCGATCAACCATCAGCAATTCTGTATGAGATCCCTGATTTACTTCTAGTGTGTAGTCACAAGCCACCTTTTAGGAAAATGTGCTTAGTGCCTTTGAAGGAGCACAGCTAAATCCCAAACAAGCTTTCCTGTAAGATCCATACTTCTCATTTCCAGATATTCTAATCTTTAAGGATCAATTGGCTGCTTTGTGTGCCTTAATGTTGCCTGTGCAAAAATATCTTTACCTTTGAATGTATATGTGATGGCTTCTTTGAATAGAAATGGCACAATGCTCAATGCCAGTGCCTTGTTTTCCTGACTTTGGTTTTTACTTGTGTTTGCACAAATGCAGTGGTGGCAAAAGCAGTTCTGTGTGTGTGACTGCAGCTGTAAGGAAGCTGGTATTAAACATGAAGGGCTGGAAGTGGGTTTAAGTGCATTCAGTCTGCCTCCCTGAGCTGTGAAGCAAGGACTGATTGTATCTTTCCTGGTGACTGAAGTTTTTCTTGTTGTTTTTGTTTTGGTTTAAAAGCCTTTTTTTTCCCCCCTAAAATCCTCCATTGAAGAAGGTTCCATAATACTAGATCGGGTTTTGTAACACTTTCCCATAAATCCTTTGCAACTCTTCCCTTTCCCAAATAAAGCTGATGTCTGCTCTGTGCTTAGTGGGATAGAGATTGATGGATCACCGTGCCCTGATGTGGAGACTCGTAGATATCAAGAGCCATTCAGAGGAGTAATAAAGGAATTTACTCATAAGTGGGATGTGGAAGTAATGTTTTAAAGACTATTTTTTTTTTAGTATAGGAGATGTTATAATGTAAGCTTTGTATCTAGAAAGCTTGTGTGATAAACTCAGCTCACACAGGCTTCTCTTCTCCTCTGACTTGTTGGATGCATGTTTCCTCCCTCATTTTTTAACTTGTGAAGGAAATAGTTGTCTATTTTTTATCTAGTGTGTATTATTTTCAGGGATGTATTACTCCCTCTTTTCCTCTCTTGTGCCTCCACCACATTATTGACTTATCCAGTACCTGCCCAAGAAGCCAGTTGAAAAGCTGTTTAGAATTTTACAATCCTCAAAGTTTGTTCTGTATATTTGTTAGCTCTGCAAGCACAGACTTCTCAAAGCTGCAAGTAATCATAAAAAACCCAAAAGTAGTAAAATACTGTGTTCTGTGAGGCAGCGAGCACTTTGGGGCACTTTCCATCCTGCCCCATGCCCAAGGTGCTGCAACTGTGATTGTTCTGCCTGCCTAGAAACATCTTGGCAAGTCACAGATGGTTTAGATGTGCTTCAGCTTGGTTGAGAACAATCTGGTTACAAATTGACTTTTAAACTATATATAGACCACCAAGTTCTTTCCAACTTTGTGGCATATATAGGCAAGATACTCTGTTTCTTCTCAGAGCTTTGCTTGAACTGTTTTCCTGTTTTTGTTGCTGGTATTTTTCAACTCTGCCTTTAAATACAAGCCCAAACTTATTCTTTCTGCCTCAATAGCTGTATAAGGGTATGCTCACAGGCTAAACACCTTCTGAGATTAAAAAGTGGCCTACTTTGTAATCTTCTGTATGTTTAAGACTTTGTTTAAAATTTGTTTTAAATTCAAGGGTATTACAAGGCATAGCATTAAAGCCCATTATCTGAACTCTTCTGTGCCATCCTGGAAAATGTTAGCCTGGATGAAGATACAAGACACATGGTTTCAGGGAGAGAAGCCTTTCAGCAGTTGAAGGCAGGTGGTCTGTACTGTAAATCTAAGCACAGAGGAGAAGGCTTCTCATGAGTGAGAATTAAATTTCCAAGTAGTTGGTGGAGTTGAATTACACACATACTTGTTAGTGCTTGTGTTCTACCTTATGGAAGATTTTTCCAAAGTGATGTTAAGTACATGCTGTGGAACAGTTCAGCCTCATTTTGTTGACAGACCTTTCCTCCTGTCTCTTTCCCTACTCTTACATGTTTTTTCCTAGACTATAGCTTGTACATCATCCTGACCAAAACTTTGAAGTACTAGAACAGCTTCATCTACGTGGAAGTTTTGTTGCCTCGCTTCCCAACCAGCCTGTGGAAGCCTCAGCACAGGTTGGGGAAAGACCAGAAGGTGCTATGGGGAAAGTGTTCAAAATGATCTGAATTTAAGCTGTGCTCAGAAGCATTTTGCTGTATGCTGTCCTACCCAAAAGAGTGTTTTTCTTTGTATTTGTCATGTGGAAGACACTAATGAGATATAATTCAAACAATATTTTGAATCCAATCAGTACATCAATGCAAAAACTTATGACTGTGAAGCTGTCAGACTGGTTCTGAATAACATGAGCTTCTGTTTTACAGTCTCTTCAGAAATGTGTGGTGCTTTAAGTACATGATTAAATCATTTCTAGTTAGCGTTTTGGAACAAATGGAACCTTCAACACAGACCTTCAGCGCTCTAAATTAATCCTTTATTTCAGAAGGAGGAGAAGTTTCAACTAGATTTAAAAAAAAGCTGTCAAAGATTACATCTAACATCTAGATAGACTCAATATCTTCTTTTTAAAGAATTGTTGCATTAGACATATTTAAACCGCACAAAATAAAAATTATCTCCTTTTCTTGCATCTGTGGCTATTCAGAACTGAGTAGTTAAGTGCATTTGCAATTTGCTTGAGAAAATCAAAAACATTTTTCCCAATAGATTTAAAAATATTGTCCTTTACTCAGGGTGCCAGTACAGTTGTAGTAAAATATCCAGTTTTATTCATATAACTTAGAATTTTTTCAAGGAGGAAATTGTAAGCTTTTTGCCTTCTCACTGAAGTGGAATATGTGTCATGTAAATATTAAATAAGTTGGACTTTTGAGTGCTGTGGCCTGTAGAAAATAGCCAGCTGAAATATGACTGTCACAATAGTAGTGTAGGAGAAGAATTTAATGGCAATTCTTGTTACTAAATATGTGGTGATTGGTGCATTTGATTATATCCTTAAGTGTATGCTTTTTTATTCTTTCAGTTATATACATATGATTTGATTTCCATAGGTAAAGGATCTTTAAGTTTTGGACTGTGGGTGAGTGCTGAGTCATGTTAGAAAGGACCTTCACGCAAATCTTAAAGCAACTGTTTGCTCATCACTGACTTGTAACCCGTTTTAGACAGCTTTACAGCTTGGCTGAACTAAATCCTGGATGCTACTCTTGTTATCTGGGTCACACATTGTACTCTTACTATTAAAGCAGACCCTGTGAAAGCCATTTCATGACCAGAGATATTTGCCTCTGCTGGGTTCCTCTGCTCTCCTACTCCTCCTGCCCCTTTATCTGATTTTTTTTATGCCATCATACTTGAGAAGATAGTTTAGAAAGTATGTATTTGAAATCCTGTTTCCTCTCTGACAACACAATCTCAGGTTTAAAATGAAATTTTCAAAAATGGAGCCTATCTGCCTTTATACCTTTCCTTCAGCCTTTTCTTGCCTTTATATTGCTTTATCTTTTTAATATTGGGGTTAATTTGGACTAAACAAGCTCAGATATTTTTAGCTTCTGAGGAGAGAAATTGGAAAGATTTCTTTGATAAGGTCTTAATTCCTTAGGCTATTAAATCACAATTAATATTACTGGTGGTTTTTGAAGTGATGGATATCTTTTCTAAACTCTATTTACTGGCTTCCTGCCTTAACATTTAGTATAAAGTTGGAATAGTAATAAAATTCTCAATTTGCTATGCCTCACAATGTGTCATTTTTCAGAATCTATCATTTCATGGCCTAAAATGTGGGAAGATAGTTGAACCATCTAATCTCTTATCTGAGTTTAATGCAGTGGTTGCCTATAAAGTTAATTTTTTAAAACCATAGCCCACCCAGGCACTTCCACCCTTCACCAAAACACTTGGATGTCAATTGATGAGCTATTTAGTGACTTAACTATTTAATTCCTGTACAATTTTGATTTGGTGAAACTGGGCATAGTGTCTGATGTAACAAAACTCAAGTTAACAACAGTCTCGTTTATAACAAAAAAAATTACACTTGTTTGATATCGACTGATACACATTTGTATTCATGGCATAAATTTATTTACATCAATTTTCTTTTGGGACTGCAGTCTAGTTTAAAAGGTTTTGTACTATAGTTTTCTATTGATAACTATTTTTTGAGGATTTTTTGGATGAGGTATTTTAATTACTTAAAACTTGTTGTGTGGGAGCTTTTCAAGGGTTTTGGTTTTTTTTACTAAGAGCTTGCTTATGCCTTTGCTGTTTTGTAGTCTAACAACATTTGTGTCTGTAGTGGAGCAAGCTTCTTCACTAGTGCAATTTATATGAGCCCAATTAGTAATTCTGTGCCAGCAACTGTACTCAAAATGATCATATTTGCATGAAAATGCAAATACAGAGTGAAACAAACTGTAACTGCTGTTGCATCCTTGCTAACAAAGCTGAATCCAATTGGAATTTCTCTTATCTCGACTATGTTCTCTGTGTATGTGTTCAGTCTTAACTACTCTCCTTTTGATCACTGATGGACATATGGTGGCTCTGGCATTTCTTTAAAGTTGTACAAGGTACAACAGTAGAACATTGAGGGTATTGTTGCTACATATAACAGTGAAGAGGGCATTTGAAATTTGGACTGCAGGAGATGAGCAGTGGAGGTTTTCAGGGAGGCATGAACCTTGCTAAGGAGAAGTGCAGAATGGGCAAAAAACTTGCAGGGATTTGTGTGAAATGGCTTCTCCATGGACGCTGGTCAGAGTGTGGAGCAGCTCTGACAATCAGATAGTTAATGGCAGCTGCATCTCCCTGTCTGCTGCTCTCTGAAAAAGATAAGGGGAAAAGTGCTAGTGAGGAGCAGGGAAGGAGGGAAGAGAGGAGTGGCCATGAGCATAGTTAAAAGTGAATGAAAACTAAATAGATACATTATTTTCCTGGAGGATGTTTGCCATCAGAGGAAGAGTCCTGTCCATAAGGCTGCCTTCAATACATAATCTGATGAATTATGGAATAGAATTGGTAGAACTCAAAATTACTAGGAGCAGTTAGCCGACTTCCTTCAGGTTACTGTAGAGGTAGGGTAAGAGAAAAGAAGGGAGGACTTCTTAGGTGAAGATGACTAGATAATGGAACTTTTTGTTCTCCTTAAAATTTCTCACACTTAGAAACATAACATAAATAACAAAAGCTAGAATTGCACAGACTTTTTCCTATGAAGTTATACATTTGGAATGCTCATTCTGACAGAAGTCAAGTTCAAGGGCTTGTCATTCTTACTGTGAAACTAAGAGCAACTGAAACACATGGAATAAACTGTTGTTACTTAGGCAGTATTGATTTGCTGAGGTCTTTCTCTAGTTTCAAGACTTGTGGCTTAAGCTGTTTTAATGTGTGTATGTGAATCAGATATACATTCATCACATCCCAACTACTAATGCCTAGATCTATATAAATTAATTTCTTCCCTTCCCACCCCTGAAACTAAATAAACTTTAATATTGTTCATATATTGAAAGCTTTATTATGATTTTCTGGTGTCTAAATACAATTAAAAAAAATAAATGTAATCTGGGGCCTTGTAGAGCAAACTGATGTGACCACCCCTCCTTCCTTGTGAGGCTGTCCATCACTACATACTATGCTCTCTACTTTGAGAGTGAAGCTGGTAAGATGTGAGGGGTAAATGAGATGATTGGATACCACCAAGTGCTTCTGAGGTGGAGTTAGCCTTAAAAGTGGGAGCTGACAGGTAGTGGACATTACTTGTGCTTACAGCCTTTCCTTTTCAAGTCATTAGTGTGCCTGCCCCTAGATGTGCAAGTATAAACTAAGTTCTGTTTTCCTTTGAAGACCTGTTGTGCTGTGTTTGGCAGCTGAACTCAAAAGTATTAGATGGAGCAGCTTAAGTTCTATTAAATGCAAATTTTAGCAGACTACAACTGGAAGTATTCCTGAAAAAAACAGGTCAACATGCAAATATTTTGTTTAGAAATTAAAATTTTCTATTGCTCGTAGATAATTGACAGTGTCAAAGTTATGAGCATGCATAATGAAATTGATAGTAAGGGGAGGAAAATTTGCTTTAGTAAACTTGTGTTCTGTCTTCAATGGAATCACTGGATTTGTTTTAAACACTAGTGTTTGTGCCCTACCCTAAAGATATAAATACCCCTACACCTCTCCAGACCTTTTCCCCTCACTCAAATTGTGCACGCTGGGTGGCAATAAATGACTGAGGCTATTAACATAGTTTCTCATTAGCTGCCTTCTCAATATAAGCTATATATAGAATGTTCATGGCTGTGGCTAGGCTCAAATAGAAAGGAAATTCCTATGAAAATTGTTTTCATGCAGCCTAACTTTAGTTCTGAACTATGTCTATTAAGATACCCACGAATGTAAGATTTCACTTAAGTGAAATTACCACCAATGTAATTTTGGAAAGGAATATGACTTCAGTTAGCTTCAACCAAAAGGTAGGTTTTAAAATGAAGATTTATAAATTTTATACCACTGTGACTTGTTTCATGGCTCCTGCTGGGGAATGTTCCTCAGCAAGTGGTGTATCTTCACAATAAAACAACAAAACCCAAAACCTAATGAAATGAATAATTTAGCTTCAGTGTAGTTTGTCGAATTGCACCTCCTCCTTGAAGTCTTCCAATATGTGCTTTCAATTTTTTTTCTTTTTAAATTTTAAGTATTGTAAAAGGCAAATAAGTTAACCAGTTACAGAGCTCTTACATAGTCAAATGTATCATAGAATGGTTTGGGTTGGAAGGGACCTTACAGGTCATCTAGTTCCAATCCCCCTGCCATGGGCAGGGATACCTCCCACTAGACTTAGGTTGCTCTAAGCCCCATGCAGCCTAGTCTTGAACAGTTTCAGGGATAGAGCATCCATAACCTCTCTGGGTAGCCCATTCCAGTGTCTCACCATCCTCACAGTGAAGTGGTTCTTCCCAATTTCTAATCTAAATCTCCTCTCTTCCAGTTTGAAGCCATTACCCCTTGTCCTGCTACATGCCCTTGTAAAAAGCCCCTCTCCAGCTTTCTTGCAGTCCCCTGTTAGGTAGTGGAAGGCTGCTAGAAGGTGTCCCCTGAGCCTTCTCTTCAGGCTGGACAACCCCAGTTCTCTCAGCCTTTCTTCATAGCAGAGGTGTTCGAGCCCCCTAACCATTTTTGTGGCCCTTCTCTGGACCTGCTCCAACAGGCTCACGTCTTCCCTGTGCTGGGGGCTCTAGAGCTGGACAGTACACCAGGTGGGGTCTCTCACCAGAGCAGAGTGGCAAAATCACCTCCCTCAAGCTACTGGCCACACTTCTTTTGCTGCAGCCCAGGATACAGTTGTGGCTTTCTGAGCTGCAACCACATATTGCTGGGTCACATTTTGCTTCTCATCAACCAGCAACCCAAGTCCTTCTCTGCAGGGCTGCTCTCAATCCACTCATCACCCAGCCTGTGTTTGTGCTTGGTATGTTTTATATAAGCATATATATGAGTCCTGCAAAGAAATAATAGCCCATTCAGTTCTGTTTCTTGCAAGATGTCAATTTTCTAATGTTTAGGGTTGTAGCAAAACAGACTCTAAGTTAAGATAAACTGATTGTTTGCTCTGTGTTCATTGATGTGCACCTATTTACTTCAGCTGTGAAAACTTACCTGCTGCTCATCTCTTCTCTTGCTCATTCCTTAAGTTAGTTGTCTTGTTTTTTTGTTTCTTTTGGGGCGAGTAACTTATCTTTACATAGAAATGGATTTTTACCTGATTATGTCAGGCTTGTTTTTCTGCTTGAAATTCCATTCCTAGAGTTTCCACAGGTAGGCTTAACTAGGTCACTCTTCATGAGTCTGCAGATCTAAACTGCTGTTGCTTACAGCTTTGCCGGTTGCAGACAGTAATTGCAAGACACTCTTGAGTTGAACTGACAGAATACATGCTTTAGATGCTACCGGAATCGTAGAATGGTTTGGGTTGGAAGGGATCTCAAAGATCATCTAGTTCCAGCCCCCCTGCCATGGCAGGGACACCTCCCACTAGGTGAGGTTGCTCAAGGCCCCATCCAGCCTGGCCTTGAACACCTCCAGGGATGGAGCATCCACAGCCCCCCCGGGCAACCTGTGCTAGTGTCTCACCACCCTCAGAGTGAAGAATTTATTCCTAATTTCCAATCTAAATCTACCCTCTTACAGTTTGTACCCATCACCCCTTGTCCTAAGCATTCAGGATCACTGGAGTTTTTTTGAGGGGTTGCCCATGATGAATTTTGGAAGCACAGAGTGCTCAGGGGTCTCTTATCTGGTGGGTTTTTTATGTCCTTTATCTGTACTGAGTGGCTTTAATAAAGTCCTTCTATATTATTATCCTTGATAGAAATGCATCTGTTTGTTTTTATGTGACAAAATCAGTGATGACTGGAATGTTCCTGTGGAAAACATTGTACTTGCATTATATGGCTGCTTCGTGCTAGAATTGCTTAGTACTGTTCTCACCATCCTGATAAGTGTGCAGGCCACATACTACTGCTAGATACATTCATTTCACCATTTAAGATAACATATTTTCCCAGTTTAAACTCAAAACTCTTAATGCAGAATATTCTATTGTTTGAATTTCAGTGCTTTGGGACATACCTGCTGAAGAAAAGCAGAGAAAAATAGTGCATAGTAAATACAGTTTTACAAATACTGCTGATACACTGAATTATGAATTTGAATTTTACTGAACTATATTGAAACTTGTCTGTAAAGCAGTTCAAAGAAGTGGGATGTACCCAAAATTTTGAAGAGCTGGAAGTTCAATTAACAGCAATATCAAGATGTATCAAACTTATTTAATTACTGTGTGGTTTTCTCAGCCTGGGCTTAGTGTAGGTCTGGTAGCACATCCTTGGGTTCATTCTTCCACAGCAGCAACTGGATGCTTTTGTAGTTACTGGAAAAAAATTTACTGTTTTCACTGAAAATGCATCTTTGCCTTGAACAAGAATCATGCTGTTTTCTTGGTTATTGGAAACAACGCTTTTACTATGTGTGTAGTAATATTCTTGGTTTAAAATGACAACAAAAAAGTTTACTATTGAATTGCTGCATTCCACTACTGATGGTAGAAATGGAGTTTTGTGGGCAAAACTCCCATGTCCAGCTTCATTAATAGGTAAATTACTAGGAATGCTTTGGTAGGTTATACTTTGGGCTTTTTTCGTTACATTTTTTGGTAGGTTACCAGGTTACCATGATCAACCTCAGATAACTGCAGTGTAATCAACCTCAGTGTAATTACAGTAAACCTGGTAATACTTCTTGATAGTAGGCTCCTGATAGTAAGTCAGCCACTGTTTTTGTGTGTATTCACAGAATATTTTACTAGGCAAAAGAATATGTGATGTGAGCAGGGTGACTGGCAAACAAAAGCATGGATCATGCTTTTTTAAGATAAGAACAACTTCCAAAAATTTAATTCCACAGGAATACCTTTTGCAGCCAGAATACAGTCTGTTTGTGTTTCACATGCCCTACCCATCTTTCCTCTCTTTTTTGTGTATTGCCCATTTTCAGGGTCTATTTAAGGTTTTGTTTCATGTTCTTTCTGTGTTTGTGTGTGGTGCGTTGGTGGTGTTGGTACAGTATTTCAGTTTCTTGCTTTATTTTGTCCAGAGCAAGATGACTTCTGAATTGTTGAGGCTGAAAGGAACCTGTTATTTTCTATGTGTTTCTCTTTGGAATTTTTTATTTCTTCCCCTCCCTGCCCCAGGAGAAATTTTAGAATGGCTTAGAATTTGCAAGGCTGACATCCCTCCCTCCTTCCCTGTCACTTAAAAAATACTTTTCCTGCCAAGGTGAAGCTGTTAAAGGGGGGTTGAGAGTTTTTGTTACCAAGCTATAGATATTTTCTTCAGTTTACGTTAGCTGGAAGTCAATGGGCAAAAGATGACTCATACATTCAAAATTGTTTATCCTACAGATTTTTCCTGACACAGCTATCTCAGGAAGAATAGCATCCTTGTCTGTATCCTATATACTGATTTATAATTTACTAATATAGCTTGTTCCTGGCTCCATATTAAGATTGTTTTTTATAGCTGTGTTGGGGAGTGTGCTGGCAGTATGGGGTGTGCTGGTATAGCTATGGTAAAAGGCTCCTGGTGTGGATGTAACTACCAGGAAAGATTGAAGCCAAGAGCTAAAGATGATTTTAAGAGAAACTGAATGTTGATGTGGATATTGTAATAGGGTAAAAGCATAGCTGTAACTTCTTGGGGTCTGGAGAGCATGTCTTCTGAGGGGCAGTTGAGGGATTGTTTAGTCTGGAGAAGGCTGAGGGGAGACCTTACTGCTCTCTACAACTACCTGAAAGGAGATTGTAGTGGTGTTGGTTTTTCCTCCCAAGTAACTAGTGATAAGGCAAGAAGAAATGGGCTCAAGTTGCATCAGGGGAGGTTTAGATTGGATATTAGGAAATATTTCTTTACTGAAAGAGTGGTCAAGCATTGGAACAGACTGCCCAGGGAAGTGGTGGAGTCACCATCTCTGGAGGTGTTCAAAAAACGTGTAGATATGACTCTTTGGGGCATGGTCTAGCGGTCATGGTAGTGTGGGGTTGATGGTTGGACTTGACAATCTTAGAGGTCTTTTCCAGCCTTAATGATTCTATGATTCTTTTCTAACTTGTCCTGTGGGATAACGTACTTCTTGCTTCTTTTAATTTGGTGGTTTAGGTTGTGATGTCTGAAGTAGCTCCATATATATGAAAGTAGGCCCTCTTGCTTAATTTTAAGTCTTTATTTACTGATTCTGCTTTTATTCTTTTCTCATTGTTGCAGAGTATTAAATTCACAGATTTCTAATAGGTACCAGTTTCTGTAACCCAGTTTAATGATTGAACTTCTAAATTAAAAATCTATTGGTGTATGTAAGCATGAGTGGCTGTTGCTTGTTCTGTTTAAGTGAAATATGTTTATTCAACTCTTTGTGAGACCTTGGTAAATACTATTTGACAGTTCCTGTGTATGGTTTTGGGGGGGTGTCAAGAGGTATTTGTCAGTAAAATCCATAGTGAGGTAAGCTTTGCAGATAAACCAAAAGAGTTTGAGGGAGAGGTTGCTTTTGTTTTGAATTAAACCATAATGAACCCGGCTATATTTTCACATGGAGAGCCTTAGTGCATCATTGCAGATAGCTGTGCTGGATGTGGTGCCATCACAATCTGCTGAGCAGAGCTGGCTGCTCCTGCAGCTCTAGCTCTGCCAGTGATGAAACCCCATGACTGCTCTAATGCCCTTCACTTGGAAGCCAGAGGTTGTAGCTGAGGGATGCCTGTTACAGGGAGTAAACCCAACCTGTCTGCACTTGGCCTAAGCCACTTAGTGGTCCCATCAGCACATGGAATTGGGGAGAACAATATTCGGCAGGCCCATGGTGGTGAGAGGCTAGAGGCATTTCCCTCTTCATTTGCCGCTGCTTGTTCCAGAAGGTACACCTGAGGTCTGGTAGTCAGCTGAAGAATGTCTTCTGTCGTTTCCTCTTGCTGGTGAACTGCAAACTACAACAGAAGAATATTGTTTCATTGTCCAAATAATGTAAATGGAATACTGATTCTTGTTCAACTTCTGTCAAGGAATATTTCTGAGACTTTAGCAAATAATTGATGAATTGTGTTGTCTGGATTAGAGATAAAACTGCAAGTTGTGTGTGCGCCATTAATACACAATTCATATTGTGCCCTCTGGAATAGAAGAACGAGAATTTTGTACTTTATACTAGGAGCAAACTTAATTTCCAGAAGATCGAGGTCATCATTACCCCTGATCTTTTAGATAGAAGTTCTCGCTGCTGTTTTACTGGAAAGATCTTGTACATGTATTCTGGTCTTCAAGCTGGGTTCATTGGTGTTGTGTGAAGGTTGCAGCATGAGCAAAGCAAGCTTGTAGAGCAAAATAGCATGTGTGAGTGGGTGCTTAGGACAGCATTAGCAGCTAATTCATGTTCATTTTGTTGGTGGTTTCTAAGACCATAATTACAAAGGTAAGGGTGTTGGATTTTTTTTATTCACTGTGTTAACTTTTAAAGCATTCCGTGTCACTTGTCAGGAATTCATCAAAATGGTTTTCTAATAAAACGTTCAGTTGTGGCTTCATTTGAAGGTTGAAGTATTGAGGATAAAACAATCATATATGTCAGGGACATAAAAACAGCTTAGTGGGGATTTTTGGGGTGTTTTTTTTTAGTTTAGTTTTTCTGGGTGTGAGAGATGTTTGTCTGAATCTTGGATATAGCACTGCATAAAAAGGAAGATCATTTCCTATGAACCCCTAAATAAAGGAATGGAATGTGTTTGCAGAAACAAACTAGGTACCTTAAATATAGGACCGTTCTTACAAAATAGTGGTTTTTATCTTAATTTATTTAATAATTTCTGATGATCCCAGCCCCAAAGTTGTAGGACTGTAACTTTCTGAAATGGAACCTGTTTCTACATATCTTTGGTCTAGTTTTAGTTGAGAACTAAATTATTTATTTTTTTGAGTTTTTTAATGGGTTGGAATCTCAGTAGGGCAGTGTGGTGTGGTGGGCTTTTTCTTTTCATTTGTGTCTGGTTTGGTTTTGTTGGGGTTTTTTTAAGCAGTAAATGTTTTGACTTTTAACTTCAGAGCAGTGTTTTGCTGCCTATTTCTAGCACTGATAAGAATGTTAGTGCGGGGAGCCTGGCACTTGCTGTCAGATGCTTTTGTCTCTTTTCAGAGCAGATCTAAATTATTTTCTGAAGATGTTCTTGGAGGCTTCCCAAGTCTTTCACTGCTCCCCTTGGGCAGTTATGGGAACTAGTGAGCACGGACAACATAGTGGAAAAAAGTGTGATTAGCACAGGACAGTTAGTCATAAGTGGTTGTTGTTTTCTGTCATCTCCTGCAGTTTTGTCTGCTGAGTACAGTTTTATGATACGACTGAGCCAGTCCAATGGCTTTGTGCCACAAAAATTTCCTCATCCCCACACCCATGGTTTTGCAAAGGAAGGCACTGAAAGACACAGCAGTCAGCTCTGGCATTTGTTGATCTTTCTTCCTGAGTCAAAGCAGTTGATTAACTGGTTGGATTTGATTTTAGCCTAAAGGAAAAACAACTTTTTGCTAAATTCATGTGCCAGTTTGGGAGAGGAGCCCAGTTAATGCAAGAGCAACAGAGCTTTGGGAAGAAGCACAGAACCTCTTCCAGCAGTGAGTAGTTGGGTCATCTCAGCTGCACTGAAAGGTGATAGCAGGTGATCACAGATAAACTTAGGGCCTGTTTGCTACAGTCTTTTATGTGCTTTTTAAAGAAGTAGAATATAAATCAGAAGTTCTGCAGCCAGAGCAAGAATTCTGAGAAATGGTGGATTTAAGCCACTGGAGAAATCCAGGATAATGATTGGATGCTAAAGTACCTGGTGTTGGAGGTTGCTTGTATTTCTTTTTTTGTTTGAGGCTTTTTGTGCCAATCAGAAGCTATTCAGTCTTGTGATACAAAACAAGAAGTTCAGTAGAAGTTTATACTGATGGTTTAATTTTTTATTTTTTAAAAGATTAGCTTTAGCCTTCTACTGGCAGACTCTGCTCCAGAGCACATGTGAATCTGGAGCACCTTGTGCTCTATGATGTGGTAGAAGCATGCTTGGCAGTTCTCATCCCTAGTCTCAATTAGATATGTAAATGTACAGGTCTAATGTTAATAACAAGTCAGGATGGGACCCAGGGAATGGGCAAATTAATTTCGGTGATGCTTTTTAAAAGGATTTATGCTGAAGTATTGAAAAATTATCTACTTGCTGTGCTGTGATAGGGTTTTCAGGTAATCATATATGAACTCTTATCTGTGGAAATAAACTTCTAGAGTAGTTTGGCTCTTTGAAAACTTTTTTTTTACATAAAGGTTATCTGAGTTTTTTGCTGCCATGGCTGCACTTTCATGCTAGTACTTGTCAGATCTCTCTGTGAGCTGGGCTGGTTTGTTCAGCTGTCAGGAGACTAACCAAAATGTATAATTTTCTGCTCAGTTAGCAAGCTGCAGTAGCTCATTATGGGCTCAGATGAGTGACAATACCAAAGCAGGAAGGAAGGTGAGGCCATACATGAGTGATTTTGTTTCCTTGCATTGGCTGGATACTCTACTCTTAATGCTAGGAATTTGGAGAACTTGAAAACAACAATTCCTGCAAGTTTTAGGACTCTCCCTAGTCTGTATTATCTAAAAATAAAAATAGTTTTAGACACAGTTTAAGCGAAACCATAGTTATATGAGATAAGCTATTTGAATAGTTGCTGAAGTGTGTGTTTATCTCTACTGGTCCATATGCATACATATTGGCTAAATCATATTGTATGCTATGGGTCTTAATTTTTTTCAGAGAAGCCACTTGGAATAAAGACAAAGATAATATAAAACTTTAAATCCTAGTGAGTTAGTAACTGATATGAAAAACAGTTTTATTTGACCCCCCCCATATTTTTCAAACACGCCTAGTGTGTATTCCTTGCTAACAACTTCGTATGAACCTGGTCAGAGTTTTAGTTTATGGAGTACTTGGATTCTTCCAAGACAAGAAAAATCTCTAGTAAAAATCATGGAAAACACTATAGCTGTGAGTAGCTATAAGGAAAAAATACATAGCTATAAGAAATTGAAGTTTTATTGTAATATTGCTATTACATCATTGTGCATGTTTTATTTGAAAATAAAAGCATGCCATGATTGCATGCACAAGTGTTCATTAGTTTTGTTCCCTACATCAGTGCTGAAATAGCATTTTAGCTTCTGTGATGTAAAGCAATTCAGCATCCACTTGTTTAATGCCTATCAATATGTCTCTTTTCATGTATAATAATCAAAATCCAGTAATTGTAGTTCAGTAAGTGAATATTACTTGGCTTTCTTTAGAGGTGGTACCTCTTCATATTCTGTTGTGACTATGTCTGTCATTATCTGTCTTTAACGATTTAATTAGTATTTCTGTAGAACCTGGTTTTTGCTTTAAGTGGGAATAATAATCATGAGATGAAAAAAGACTTTGACTTGATTTTGAAATGTGCTGGCTCTAAAGAGTACTGTGCTTGGGAAAGAATCTGAAGAGAGCTGTCTTATTTCCTCCTTTATAGTTTGTATTGCTATCACTTGGTAGTAACTGGCTTCCAGTGAAGTGGTTAGTTGCTTCACAATAATTTGAGTGCTAAATAAACTCACAGAAATACTTGTTTGGGCTTTGAAAGTATGTTCGTCAGTTGCTAGTGTGTAACACATAACAGCAGTGAAACTGTTTTACCTTTTCCTTGATGTGAGCAGTATTAATTACATTCTTCCCTTTCTCTAGTTAAAGTACCTCGTAATTTTCGCTTGTTGGAAGAACTTGAAGAAGGGCAGAAAGGAGTAGGTGATGGTACAGTAAGCTGGGGCCTTGAAGATGATGAAGATATGACACTTACAAGATGGACAGGAATGATTATTGGGCCACCAAGGGTAAGTGTGATACAATAAAACTTTTTTTTTCAAATTTGTAGGCAATACAAAATGTAAAAAAAAGTTACTTGGCTATAATGTAAAGGAATTAGTTAAAATGAAGTATGAAGCTGTAGAAACACTGTATATTTGTGGTAGAATTCATCACTTCCTGGCATGTTAGTGCTTTCAGTCCAGCCTTCCCTAGTACATGTTTCTGCAGCTGTCCATATAAGCCAGTTGTGATTTGAGACTTACTGTTGAGTTAGGAATAGACAGTCTGTTTCCACCATTACTGCACATACGTGTGCAGTGATAGCACAGTAAACAGAGTAACGCTTTCCACAGTTTGTGTGCCTAGTAATTTGAGGTCTGTAGTAAACTGGCAATGTATTTTCAACTTACGCAAGTTTTATCAAATCTTTCAGTAAAGCAGTTTCTGCATTTCAGTTGAATTGTGCCTAATGACCAAGCAGTTCTTAATTACCTCTAGTAAGATACAATATGTACACGAAATTCAAATCCTGCTGACCTTTTAAGTTCTGGAGAGTGTCACCTAGTCTGATAAAACCTGTAAGATAAGTTAATCATCTCTCATGCCCGAGTATCAGCCTCATCAGATATGAATGGACACATCTCTACCAGACCTCTGTGCACACTTTCTCATGAGTTACAATAGGGTGCAAACCATCGCTGTGTAAATGAGAACTTTAAATGAGTATGTTTCAAGTAGCTCTAAGTTAGCATATGTCTAACACTGCTAACGTGAGGTTACTGTCTTGTGTGTCCTTCGGTGCTGCAGGGCTTATTGGAAGAACTAACCAAGACAAGAACTGAGATCAGAACTTGGCTTCAGTGAAGATAATGTCTTCCAGAGTAACAGAGTTCCAGAGTTAGATTCAGAGTCATTCAAGCTCCTTTCGGAAGTCAGAGTTAGTTGAAACTTGCAGCAGACTGTTTTGAACATCAGCATAATTGAGCTGAGCTCCTAAGATTTGGGTGCATTTGAGAGAGAAGCAGTTTAAAATAGAAGCATGACAACAGTATGCTTTGGGTCCTAGGAATCACAGGGTTTGAATGCCTTTTGAAGAAAGTTCCTAGTCTGACAGGTTTTGAAAAGAACTTGCAAATGTGAGCTAATTAAAGTAGTGTCTCCCTCACTCTCCAGAGAGCCTCCAGAAATGTCTGTGACTGGTTTCTGGTTCAACTTACGATAGACTCCCAACACATCTTTGAAGGGAGTGATTATTATGCAGGAGCCCATATGTTTTAAAAAAAACCCTCCTGGGATGCACTTTTAATTCTGGTCAATTGATATTGCTGTCATTTTATTTTCTTTATGAAAGAATGCACACAATTAATATTTTGAGCTGTTGCAGGGACATGCAGTCCTGCTAGTAGAATGACTTGCAGCACATATTGTAGAACGTGAAAGCCACCAACCCCCAAGCCAGTGATGGCACCTTGAGAAGAATTACATATCCATTACATATGTTTTTGAAATTAGCTGAGTTATGTGGACAGTGTGCACTTGGGCAGAACACAGAGAAACTTGCTAATGCTATCCATGGTGTGAGGTTCTTTACATATGTGGCTTCTCTAGGGCTATACAAAAATCGCTTGCTTCATTTGAAAGGTGAACCAACATGGAGCAATGAGGGGTAAAGGAAACATTTTTCTGACCCCCAGAAATGTGTGTGGGTTTTTTAGGCTATTTTTAGAAGCTGGCCAGGTTGACTTGCAGTAAACCAGTGACTTGAAAAAATGAGAAGCCACATGGGTAAGAATAAGGGAATGAGAAGGAGTGCTGGTCTACTAGGTGTAGATCTACTCTAGGTGATCCTGTTTTATCAGGGGGGTTGGATTAGATGGTCTTCAGAGGTCCCTTCCAACCCCTGCCATTCTGTGATTCTGTGAGCAGTGTATATACATTTTGGCTTATTTCCACTAAATATCCACAGCATCTCTCTCTGGGGAACTAAATTGTTTTATCTGAGTGAATAATGAGAATTTTTGTTACTCTGTTTTCTTGCTGTGGTAGCAGCTACGTCACCTGTAGCAGGACAAGGTTACTCTTATTGGGCCTTTAGTTTATAATGGGGAAAAAATATTAAAAAACCTTTCTTCTAACAAAGGTTGTCCTGCTTCAACTTGTTTCTTTTTGACCCACTTGCTGCTCAGTCTCTGCAGCTTCTCGAAGTTACAGGGTGCTGTTAGGTTGCTTGGTAGTCTGACTCTGCTTTTTAGTTGACCACAGAGTGGACTGTCATCTGATAACTTGACTGTGTGGTTGATAGCTCTACTTAGAGAGAATGGCAGCTGGCTGATGCAGAACAGCTTAAAGATGGTACCTCTGGACAGCTCAGAGACACGTTACTGTGTTTGATTCATGTTAGCTGTATCTCTTGTGCTGCTGGACAGACAGGTGTGGAAACCGGGTTTATCTTTCTTTTGGAGCACAGAGGCATGTGCTTCACTGACCAGCAGAGCCACTGATACTCCTTAATGTGTGTGGTCTACTTGACAAGATTTAAAAAAGGTTGGAACCATATTGGTGGACTTTCTCAAAATATAGTTAGAATGATCTGTTCTATGGTCACTTTGGAGACATGTCTTCTGCAAACTAACTGTCACTTTACTGGCTGAAGTTCGTCAGTTCACTAGTAAACCAAGCAATCCTCAGCCATGGAAGTCTTCTGGATACCTTCTGGAGTGTTAATTACTTCCAGAACGTTTTTTGCAAACACTAATTTCATCTTGTTCTTGGTTGTGTCTTAACTGTTGGATTGTTAGCATCTTCATCTTTCTCCACTTCCAGGTTTATTTGCAGTGTTAGATTTTATTTTTTTTTTTACGGGGAAAGCAATAATTTTCCTAAAGATTATTGATTTTTCTCTCAGTGACAAAGTTGTTTTGGGAATGTAGGTGGGTAGGAGGGATAAAAGTAAATGTCAATTAAAAAGATTGATTGTATTCTGTTAAATCTTGTGTGATGTAGTCAATTTATGTAATTCATACATATTCATCAAGTAATCAATATAACCAAAACAGTGGAATATCAATCAATCCAAGACCATCAATTTGTACATAATATTAACAGATTTAGAATGATTTAATATTTCTTAATCTTTGTTCGTCTTGCCTTTGTTTAGTTGTTTTTTATTTACTAATAATTCAGCTTCCAGCAAGATGCATTAGTCTGTCTTTTTGCTTTCTAGACAAACTATGAAAACAGAATATACAGTCTGAAAGTAGAGTGTGGACCTAAATATCCTGAAGCACCTCCTACAGTTAGATTTGTAACTAAAATTAATATGAATGGGATAAATAATTCCAATGGAATGGTAAGTTGAAATGGTAAGATCAACTATGTTGTTAATATGTACTATAAATTATTTCTATGAAAAACCAAGGTGAGGAATACACATGTTGGACAGAGCTTTGATACTATAAGAACTTGGTTTAAATCAAAGTTTGGTTGCCTGCTACTTCAAATCTTCAGATATTTACAATATGTTAGCACTTCTTAGTGGCTTATCAAGGAGATTAGCATTATTTATAGTATTAAAACAGTTGTATCTTTTGAATGAAGCTGAATATTTTCGTTTTGAACAGGGAAAAAAGTTTAAGCTGTGTGTAGGTATCTCCCTTGTAATACTCTTATAAAAGGGGTTTAGATTTATATTGTAACAGGAGTATTACAAACTTTGCCTGCTGTTTCCATTAATTAAAAAGGGAGATTATTCCTGATGAGTCCTATTCTGGGTATAGGAACTCACCCGTAATGAACCAATGTGTTTAATCTCTTATTTTCTTTATATTGGGTTTATTCAAGTCCAAGGTGGTTCTGAACTTCAGTCTCAAGATGTCTTGATACAGATGGTAATTACTTTAAGGATCAATTTGCAATAAGTTAACTTTCACTGATCTCACACTTAGTGTGGGATGAGCTCACATATGTGAGCAATGGTGTCAGCTCAGGCAAGTTTGTTATCCATTATTTACTAGATACTTTAACCTTGTGAGTGAGTCTGAGGTTCTCCATTGCTCAGTGAAAAGAAGTGTGATCTGCCTTGCATTTACAGTGGGATATACATATACCAGCAGGAAGCACAATAATGTATCACACTTGTCTGTATGTTTGTCTTTAGCCGTGGGGTTAAAGTAATACTTAAAGGTGAGTCAGAGAGCATCCCTGGATTTTAAATAATCAGCAAGATCTAAAAGAAAGATGGGCTTGCATTTGTGTAATTAATGGTGCTGAAATCTGAAGCTTAAGGATCTCAATGACTGTAGTGGAGGGAGAGGTTCTCGGGGGCTTGTTTGAGCTGTTGTAGGTGGTGAGTAGTGTACTGAGTACTCAAAGCCAGTGCACTAACACTTCAGAAATAATCTAAAATTTGTTTGAAAGTACTTCTTTGTATAGACAACAATTTTACTCTGCCTGAAGATCTTCCTAATATTGCTGTCTCCAGACCAGCTGTTGCCCTTCAGCACAACTGGGGCTTGATGCCTCTTAATAGAGGTCGTGACTGGCAAAAGCTGCTGATCTGGAAGGCAGCAGAGCTTTTGGTATGTTTATAATACTATTTTCATACCTCTCTCTAGTAATGGGCATTATCCTACATCAGGAAAGAAGTATGTTCTCGTTGCTTCACCTGGGCCTGCCTGAGAATGTAGCTGTTGGTTTCTAGAGGCAAAGACTCAGATCTGCAGAGCCTGAAGGCTCATGTTTACTGAGCCCATTGGCTTGAGCTTCTGTTTGGAGAAGTCTGTACTCCCTCAGCTGGCTGAGGAACAGGGTGAACACTGTCACAGGAGACATACCTGGCTGTTTTAAAAGCACTGTTAAAATCCAGTCATTGCCACAGGAAAATGGGATTTTAATAAGCTTATAAGCTTGTGCAAAGCCATCATTCAATTTTCCCCCAACAATTCTACACACTGGTATGTCTTATGAAGGATTTGCTATGCTTATTCTTTTAATGGATTTAAATAGGACTGTATCATATTTTTAATGAAAACAGTTTTCATGACTAATGAATTTATAACACATTTATTATGTAGTTTTGATGTGCCCATTGTCCTTATAAACAAAGCTTATTAAGCTTTAAAGCTAAGCTTATTTTGCCATTTTGCTCACTAGTGAAATAAACTTGGAGAACACTCAGCATCCTGGAACAGTTCATGTTGCTGTTTTCTCTTATTCTTTCTTGTTTCTTCCAAGCTGCTCTCCCACTTCCTGATCATCTTTCATTTAATAGATCATAAGTGGTTTGCTGCATTCTTTGAATTACAGGGTTTCAGATTCAGACAAGCTTCTCTACTCTTTGACATGAGGCCAGCTTTTGATCACATTGCTTATAGATGTCATGAAAAAGTTGGTGACTTGCAGAAGAGAGACATGAGATAATCAGCAGCCAAAATTGAATCCTGTAGCAGTATTACCCAAAACCTTTGTGATGTTGAGGTATGCTTTACAGGACCTGTGCTAGTCAATGCCTGAGGAAAAGTAGGGCCCCAATGTGAGTTTAGAGGATGGTAATTTCTGTTGAGTTGGAGTAGGAATGGTGGAGGGAGGAGGG
>VYZX01030837.1:75258-155499 GCA_013401335.1 Brachypteracias leptosomus
GGGGGATGTGTGTTAAAGTTACCTGGGCTCTGAGGAAGGTAGTCTCATACTGCCTTGCTGGCAGCAGTTCTCAACCTTCTTGACTTACAGGTCCCTTTATGCTTGCATGCAAAGTGCACATGTGCAATGAATTTATTGATGCTGACAGTTACGTGTTTATTGACTTTTAATTTGATTATTCTGAGAGGAGTTTTGATTGTAAGTAACTTTTCCATCAGCAGCATTTCTTCAGGGATCCCAGAGATGACTGTTAAATAAATTTTAGTGCAAGAAAGGAGAGGGCTGTTTCAGGAGTACTTCATCTCAAAGGACTAAACTTAGGTGCTCTGAGTCATCACGCTCAATTGCCTTCCTTATCTGCAAGATCGTTTTTGTGGTTTTCTGCTTTTCAATTTGCCTGTGGAGCTACTGTGTTTGAATAGAGAGTTAGGGTACTAAGTTCAAGTCCCTAAGCTTGGACTAAGGTAGTCCAAATACTTACATAGGGCTGGGCAAAATGCATTTATGTGCTAATGGCATCTCTTGTAAAACTGTGCTTAAATTATCACTTAGTGCTGCAGGGTGTTTTGTCTTGGAGACTTGTGTGTCCTGTATTGATAACACACAGGTTGCATGTTGATAATTTCTTTTCCTGTGGCCTTTTGAGGATGTCTGATTTCTACATCTGAGAGAGCACTCCTCAGCACTCTGCTTTGTAGGATTTGCAATCCCTTCTGTTCATTTAGGTACCATTTACAAATATTTGTTAAAGGAAATACTTGTTTCTTTAAACTCACTTGGGACTCTGTCAACTATAAACCTGTAAACTCTTGTCCTGTTGCTTTGAGTATGTTTGCTGTAGACTAAACAGTTTGCTATTTAAAGTTAAGATGTTGGAAATGTTAGAAACACTGAGTACTTTACAACGTTTTGTAAAATTATTTGTCTTAGTTTCAGTTGTTTAGGAAAAATTAGGCATTATACCTATCTCTTCTTTTGCTGCTGTGTAAGGATTTACAGTGGTGTGCCCCCAGAATAAAATAGTCTTCAGGTTGCAGTTCTCAGCTTTACTAGTTTTTATGTGACCTTGGAACTCCTCCCTGTGTCCCAGGATGTGTACTTGGATATTATCTAATGCTTCTGTGTGATTGGAACATAGTTTGTGTTGTGCTTCCAAATATCTTACCGTTGCTCTTCAGAAAGTGAATTTATTGTGCACTAACAGGGAAATAGATTCTGTAACACTAAAAACAGAACCTGAGTCAAAGTCTTTACGGTTGCAAAATGTCATGAAAGAAGTTGGTGACTTGCAGAAAAGAGCCTTGAGATAAACAGCAGTGAAAATATCATGTTGCAGCAGCCTGTACCCAGAAAACATGCGTAACGTTGTTAAAGCAGAGTTTACAGCCTGTGAGCTGCTTGTTACAAATTCCCAGCCAAGAAAGTGAAGCTGCAGGAGCTTCTGAGTGATCAGGTCTCATATTCCAGTGCAGCCAGTGTGTAGAATTGCAGGGTTTGAACAGCGCTGGTGGCTGACTGCTATGTGCTGTGGTTGAGGCAGATCTGTAGATTTCAGAGTGCCTACAAAAGCCAAGCTGAGGAGAAGGAAGATGATTTGAAAGCAGAATTGCCAGGATGAAAATAGATGTTCATCAGGGGAGTCCCAGAGCAATTGCCTTCCCAGCCAGTTTTTGCTCACCCAGTCTTCATCTGAACAGAAAATTATTCTTTCTCAAACCTGCTGCAATCTAAACCTACTGTTTTCTTATCCAGCTTCTAAAGCAGTTTGTTATCATATGGGCTTTTATCTCCATCTGCATGTCTTTCCTAGTTGCCAATGTTCTGTGGCAACCATTACATGGTTCTTAATAGTAATTTACTGTGGCTTCTTCCCGCCTCCCCCCCAATTTTTCTCAGGGAGATTATTGATTTTTTTTCCTGTTTTTTTTTTTTTTGTGGCAGGTCAGGGACATATAATGTGATCTCTCCTCAGCTACTTTAGTAGAAAATACTATGATTTAGACTGATATGGAAAAGTTTTACTGGTCTGCCAAAGGACTTACACCAAAGCATTCAGGGAGTGCTCTCGCATTTTTGTTCTGGTTTGCTAAATCAAAGAGGATGTCAGGTTAGCTGCAGAGAAGTATTAACAAATGTTAAGAAGTGTGTCTATGTGTGAAGATCTTAAACATCTGCAGCTATGTGCTAAGTGAACATAAGATCTGAGCCCTTGTTTCTTCTGTTGCCACAATACTTAACCATCGGGAAGTTTTTCTTCTTTCTGTAGGACCCCATGAGGAAAAGTGGTGGTCTCGTGTGTTTCTCATGGCATTTTCTGTATGCAGAACAGCTTTGAGGAGTGTGATATTTACTTTTCTAACTTTTGGAATGTATTAATGTTGTTCCTAGTTTTCTGGGTCCAACTCATTGGATAGAAACTCTGGAGTGTCCTACTTTAATCTTACCTAGAAGGATTAGAGAGGAAGAGATCTGTAAGAGTTTGGTACCTCAGAACAAAGATGCAGGTTAAATGATGTCTTACTTAACTGCTGCTTGGTAACACAGGTGATTTCTTATCAGAATTTCCCTTTTACTCACTGCTGGTTTTATTTAGTAGTCTGCTTTTTAAGAAAAGAGAACCCATTTTCCGGTTGTAAAGGTTATTCTGCTCTGATATTGCCTTTTATCTGCCACATTAACCCAAATATCCCTTTAAAAAAGTAGTAGTAGGAGTCCAGGAATTGCAGTGATGTTCTGACCAGTGTTACTTTCAAAACCCCTGTATTAGCTCATGCACTCATGCGTATTTTAAACTGGCATGATCTTGCTGAATAATGGAGCTTTCCTTTTGATGCTCTTTTTCTTCCTAGTTTATTAATGTTTGCAATAATTAATCTGACTGCCTTTTGTACTTTGGTTTGATGTGCTGTCTTTAGCAGCTCTACTGATTTTAAGGGGTTCCCAACTTTGAGCAGGACGTTGTGTGAAGAGAAATGCTTGTAGTGCTGAGATGTTGGTTGCAGCAGGGGCCCTGCTTAGGCACTTCTTTCCAAGGTGATCTTTTAGACTAGGTTGGTTCTATCAGTTTAGGTCAGAAAGAAGATTCACATGGTTCACCTGAGCTGATAGGCAGTAGCACTGTTAAAGGAACAAGTGCCTAGAGAGAGGGAGCAGAAGTGTTTTGGTTTAGTGTTGGTGCCCAAGCCAGCATGTTGTTAAATCCTGTTCTCAATTTCCTCCCATAAAAAAGGTTTAGTCTCATCTGATGTTCTGAAAATACACAGCCTCATTTGGACAATCTAGAAATAAAATGTCCATGTTAGCATCTTATTTCTGATTCCAGGGTTGCTTTTTCTTTCAGTTTGTTCTAGGTAAGATGGGATAAGAAATTTCTTGATGTTTTATGCTGCCTAAATCCTAAAGCAGTGGTTGCCAGCCCTTTTGTAGCTGTGTGGGCTGCCTGTACCACTCTGCCAATGGAATCCAGTAGCCTGCAGTGGCCCTACCCCTGCCCTTGGGTCTGCTCTGGTTGCATAGCCATAGGACCCTCTCTCTTCTAAAGTTCCTCCTTGCAGGGGCTGAGTGGCCAGGACTTACCTGCTGCCAAAACGATTCCCAAGCTGACTTTCAATTGCTGACTTTCCTATGGAAACCTCCCTGTTATAATACAATTGTGTAAATTGTCCCACAGGTTTTATAAACGCATAGGAGAAGTCCCATGTCCTTTCCTTTCAGTTCATATTCCAAGTGGTAAGTGATGTACAGTAATCTTCACGGCTCCATAAGATGACTGACTGTGAGAAGGATGCAAAGAGCTGAGAACGTTGTGAATCGGTGATGTCCAAACATTATGAACCAGTTATTTCAGTATTTCAAGGCATTTCTTAGGATATGTAGTGACTCTTGATGTGTCAGAAGCATTGTGTAATGTTATTGTGAAATAAATCACTAACGATACTTGTAGCAAGGGAAAAATAAGGGAATTTTTCCTTTAGAGAGTTATTCTACGGACTCTTGTGTGGCAGGTTCTTTTAAAGAACTGAGAGAAACCCAATGCATATATTGGCATAATGAAGGTGATTGCATTGTCTTTTGGGGGGATAATTTGAAACAAATGAATAAAGTTTACAAGATATGGCTCCAGTTTTGCAGTGAATGGTTTGCTGATCTCCTCCTCCCCCTCCACCCTTTTCCTTCTCACTAAGTCTAGTGTTAGCACAGATGGAAGGGTCCACCTGCATGGATTTTATTGCAAGGTCTGTATCTGTGTGTAAGTATGTGATGGTTTTCCTTAAATTTTACTAACACAGGGACTTTGTGCCACAGAGAAAGTGTCAGGAGATGCTTAGGCCCTTTCTTAGAACAGTTAGGTCAAGAGCAGTTGTTTGTGTAGAGATTTTGTATTTCACCGTAACTTACAACTCTCCCTTCTTTTTCCAGGTGGATGCACGGAGCATACCAGTGTTAGCAAAATGGCAAAATTCTTATAGCATTAAAGTTGTACTTCAAGAGCTAAGACGTCTAATGATGTCCAAAGAAAATATGAAGCTTCCACAACCTCCAGAGGGACAAACTTACAACAATTAATTTTAGCTGATTCTCAAACTTCTGTCTTAAAACAACAACCTTCTACTCATGTTAATGTCTTGATTAAATCTCACAATGCAAACACCCACACATTAAAAGAATTTCAGCTGGTATACATGACCTGGACATTTGTAAGAATATATATAATATATGTATGCCCAATATGTTTTCAGGCACTATGGGAGAAAAAGGCAGCACAATTATTATTTTTTTTTCTCTTATCGAGGCACTGTCATTTAAGCATAAGCCTGAAATAGCCTAAAATTTGGAATTCAGGTTTTACAAGATGAAAGCATGACAGAAAGCGTCAGGTTGCTGTGGAATAATATATGTTTCTGAAAAATAATCTCTCGAGAAGGCAAAATATAAATGGCATGCTTTATCCATCTTGCTTAGTAAAAGAGCTGCAGTTAAATTTGTTTTAAAGTAGCAGGTACAGTGAATACCGTTGCTCATCTTGTTTAATTTTGCAAGGGTGTGGGTGCCGACTACTAGTAGTGTCACAGAGTATGTTCAGGATTGTTTTGATACCTGTATTTATAAAATGGGGGGATTAATTTCTGTTAAGCAGCTCCTGTGTGTTACATGTATTGGACATGGCAAATATTTGTTTACAGTCTTTGTTCTAATAAACCATGCATTTAAGTTTTAGTGAAACAAAGGAAATGTATGGCTATGTGATTGAGATTAAAGTTAGTCTTAAAATGTAAATAAAATGTGGAAAGTGTCTGAGGCTGTGCCATTTCTATGATAGTGATGTAATATATGTACAGTAACTTGCAGAAGTAGTGGAAAGCCAAACATAATATTGCTGCTGGTTTTACATGCACCTTTTACCACTTCTGTCTGCTCAGTTGGCTGGAGAGGTTAAGGTATTCCATTTGTGGCAGGGGAGTAAGTTCTGTCATCTGTAGCACCACTTTATCAAGCTTGCACTGTACGTATATATATATTTAAAAAACACACCCCCCCTCAAAAAATAAAAACAATAACCTTGCTTACCCACCTCCCCTCCATATTCTTTTGAGAAATGAGCATAACTTTCACTTTGCTGACTTGACCTCTGAGTGGTTTGCAGACCACTCTGCTGAAGCCTGTCCTACTTCTCCCTCCTTTTCCTTGCTTCTGCAGTTGCTGCCTTGATTCTTGCTTTCTGGCATCTTTTCCTCTTTTAAGTTTTCTTGCCTTTTTTTGTTGTCTGTTCCACTTTTGCCTTTTCTGAAACACACAAAAGAAACTTCAGGAAGCTTTAATAAAAATTACACCTGTGATACAGATCATCCTATTTCCATCTGCATTCTGTCTGCCATAAGCCATGACACCCCTGTCTTCGTAGCTCAGATGCTTTCTGCCCCTCCTGCAGTTGTTGGTCTGTTTTTCCAATGTCTTCTATCTGGTGAGAACAGTTTTGGTTCTGTTACTGATTTCTCATAAGTAGTCAATGCTGTCCTTTTGGAAATGATGCCTTCTTTCCCCACCCTGCCCACGCCCCCCTTGGAAAATGCAAGCCTTTGTTCATCTTGGTGAGAGCATGTAACACTGGGAGGGAGTCATCTGTTTGCATTCCAGATTTTTATTTAGTAGGTCTTTTGAAAAAGTGAATATAATTAAAAAGCCATCAACAGCTGGGTGACTTGCTCTGATATGCCTTTGCCTATTTCTGATATAAAGAATGAACTTTTGCAAGCAATAAACTAGGTGTGTTTTTTGGTTTTTTTTGTCAGTTTATGCTTTTTAGGTGAATTGGACGCTTCCAGAATGGGTGGATTTGTAGCTGCTGGGTACCTCATGTCTGTATTTATAGAGCATATCACTTGTGGTGGTTTGGCTGCAGAGCGTTGCAACATTTTCTTACTTGATTTCATTTGGATGATTTTGATTCCATTAAATCTTCTTTTCTTACGCTAACCCTGCTAATCTATATTTAATCAATTAAAAGAATGGAACTGCCCAGTTCTGAGATGTGGATTTTTTGGAAAATTTCAGCATAAGCTATTGAGAGAATGAGAACTACTCGTAGACTCTTACATGGCTGGTTACATAACTGAAGAGATTGACTTGCAGAGCACGAAGAAGGGCTGGTTGGTCACTTGGTTGTATGTGGTGCCAGTCAGTTCTGCAGCAGTTCCTCCTCTTTGTGCTCTGACCATTTGTATCTGTGAAAATCTGCATGTCCAGCTCTAAGCAGGTACATCTTGTAGAAGGGAAAATAAAAGTGGAGGGAGTTGACCTGATCTCTGACACTAGGGTATGTAATATAGAGGATGTCTGTAAAAATATTCCTGCAGTGATTTTAAGTGTATTGGTTTTCCATTTTGCTCACCCTGGAACAAGTCTAAGTGTAATTAATTATGAATTTTTAAAATGTCTCTGACTACTGCATGAACTTGAGAGCCTCCTGGAAACTCTTTTACTACCTGAAGAAGATTTTGAAGGCACTGCTGCTTACTCTCTTCCAGAAAGGTTGTTTTACAGGTATCCATGTCTGATCAATGTGTACTTAGTAATTTGTTTCCTCATGCCCTTGTGGTTTCTCTTGGGTAACCTACTTAGAAGCCAGAATTTTAATTTTCTTCTTATAAGCATTTAATTTGTGCTATATTCTTTTGCAAAATTTGACTTTGCTGCTGTTAGCAAATGTGTATCTTTTTTTCTCAAAACTGTATTTGTACATCTTTCAAATTAGAACACCATTTAAAGCCAGTTGTGTGAGAGGCAAAGTGCAAAAGTTCCAAATAGAATGTTTTTTTCAGATTGCATGTTAAACTTTGTATCATGTTGGTGGTCATCAGCTGGGATTTCAACTAACTTTGTGCTCTGAAGCTTTGCCAACATTTTTGTTGTTTGAGGGTGGGATAAGTTTACTGTGAAACAAAAAACCCAAAGATGGTGTGATGCATGCTTCATAAACCTTAAGATATAACGAGCAAGCCTATGGAAATACAAATAATGTGCCTTACTCGTTGATGATAAAGTCCATAAAAACCTTGCAAGGTGTGCACCTACCAACTGCCTTGATTGCTCTCCTCCTCCCAAGAGCACGTTGAGGATACTTGACACCCAGCACGACAGGAATGAATCCCCCAACTGTGATGAGATCAATGCACGTTCCTCCTCAATGTTTGTTACTGTGTAGGGGATACCTAAAGGGAACTTTTAGTGCATCCTATGACAGTTGATCAACTATAATAATAATAATAATAAAGTGTGTAATTTAGACAAGTATGTGTGTTTTACATGGTTACTTGCATGGTGAGTTTGTGGAAATGTATTTCCTGTTTAGTAGCTTTTGGGACAATAATTGGGGGCCTAAGGATGCTTATTACACTTCTCTCACACTTTCTCTTGATGCCAAAGGCTCATTTAGCAGGTGACCTGGTCATCATCCTGACAGAGGCAGGATGGCTGATGACTCCCTGGTTTTCTTTTGACCTCTAGCTTTTGAAAGCTCGGTCAGATTGTCCCTGGTGTGGCAAGTGCCAACTGCTAGAGAAGGAGGAATAAACTGGTATTAAGCAAATCAGTATATGTCACCGTAGCAAAGGAGACTTAAAAGTGCTGTTGGACTTTTTATTTTATGTGAGAGAAATCTCAGAAATCTCACTTCAGATAGAAGTGGAGCAGTGGGACAACATTTCTCATTAATTTTTCTAAATGTGTTCAGAAATCTTTTGTGAAGCCTAGGAAGATTTTGGAGGTGGGTGGGTATTAGAGGAACATGATGAATGTCTGTGCTCTTTCTTTAATGGTAATTAAAAAAAGAAAAGCTTTGAAACTTGTTAATGCATTTAACTAAATAATGAAACAGTTGTGGGAGAGGGTTTTTTTCTTTTATGTGTTCTGGTGATTCCCTGAAAGAGTGTATTGCACCTCTTCTGCTGCAGGCCCAGCTGATCATGGGCTAAAATGACATGAAAGATATAATGCTGGGAATATGAAAATAATTTCTTTATGCTGCTTTAAAATACAAAAGATGCCATTTCACTAGCTGATCTCAGCTTCCATAGGAATGAGTACTCCATTCAGTGGTTAAAATACCAGCTTCATACATTACCTTGGTGTTAATGTGGTTTGTAAGCTTTGGGGGTTTGGGGTTTTTGTTTGTTTTGTTTGGGGTTTTTTGTTTGGTGTGTTTTCCCTAAATGGATGTGTACCTTCAGCTTGATTGATAAATGGCTGTAAATGAATGAACAGTGAATTCCATTCTATAAAATACATGTCATATACTAACTCTCAAGTGGCATTCCCATATTCAGACAGTTCCATGAAGCTTGTCAGTCTTTACCCTTCTAAAATAGCAATAAATATAAGAATTATTATGAAATTATTTGTGCTGGTGCCAAGTGAATAACTTGATGATGTTGAGATAATGCACAAATAACCGGTGCCTGGGATCTCTTAATAATAGTGCATGTTTTCTGTAGCAATTTATGGCTTCTCACCACTTAGCAGAAGCATCCCAACCTTCAACTTTTAATATATGCAGTAGAGTTAAAATGTAAGTGTGGTTTTATAACGTATAAACTCTGCACTTTGGGTTTAAAAAACAAAACCAAACCACAGTCTTTGTTAACTCAGAAGGAGTTAACTCCCAACAAACTGAAGGAATGGCCATGCAGACGTGAGCAAGACTTTCATCAGCTGCTTTGTGCTTGTTCCCACTGCTCCCTGGGGATTATTACAGAGCTGTAGGTATGCTGGGTTAACACACTGGCTGTCTTCATTTGGCATTATTACTATTACTATTATTTTACTATTATTATATTTTTAAGTATGCAGGATTGACAAAGGGAGAGGCGAAGGGTTTGATTTCTCTCTGCAATTTCTATTGTTCAAAAATTGCCAAGAAAAGAAGACACCTGGTAAAATTATTACTGATTTGAGAATAAACTATGAAAAATCGGCTCATTTTTCCCCATTTGTCACAGGAATAAAAGCTGTTACAATTAGGATGACAGCAGCTCCAACAGTAGAGCTGTGATGTTAACATGAAGATGTAGAAGAAAGTGTTTCTAGCAGATCTTGCCAGTGTTATGAAAATTGGGTTAATATTCAAGAGAGCATCACAGAACAGCTTTGGGAGAGGAGCTCACACTCTGAGCTCCTTAAATTCAGCCTGACAGGACTTCACCTAGTGCGATTTGTCTTTTTCTTGAGATGGAATATTCCTGCATTTTAAAATTGTTAAACATTGTGGCGTGGTTGAGATGACTCCGTTTCTTCTAGGTTTTGAGGTGCAAAACTTGCTGTGTAAACCAAAAGCACAGAAGTGTGTGATGCTGGTAGCTGGCTCGATAGTCCCCAGGTTCATCTGAGTGATTGGTGACCAGCAGTGTTAAGTTTAAATGGATGTAGGTAGTTAATAGTCAATGTTATTAATGAGAAAAGTCTATACTGAAAGCTCTTTGCTTTTGTCACTGTATCAGGCGAATTGCCGGCAGCCCTGAGCTCTGCCTTTCCTGGCCAGCAGCTTCTTCCACTGAAGAAACTCCTGCTAGGTTGGCACTATACTTTCTTTAAATGCTGTAACTTTGAAGTACTGGAATAACATAAAATGAAAATTTATAGCCATGAAGTTTCTAGTTAGCAATGTTTTTATATTGCCATTCACTCACTATGATAATGATTTGCTTTCCCCGAGCTGTCATTCAGATTGCACATTAAACACTTTATTATTTAAAATCTTTGAGTGTCACCTCGGTAGTGTAATGGTCTTGATCTTCAGTGGGATGCTGTGAATAGAGTGCTGCTGTGGAAGTTCTGCATTCTACCACCCTGCTAAATATTCTGAACTTGTTCATGTTCCTTAGAGCAGAAACTTCCTTCTGGCATTTCAAATATTCTCCACTTTTACCTTCAGATTTGTTTGGGATTGTTGTGGTTTTCATTCAGCGTGACATCTCTAACTCTGTCTCTAATGCTTTACTGTATTCTTGTGATTTTATGATTCTACAATACCTGCATGATAATTAGCATTAAAACAGAAGCCAACAAAAGTGGTGCACTGCTTCACTTGACAGATGCCTGAATCATGTACGCTGCTCTAATGAGCCTGTTACTGAAGACCAGGGGGCAGTGGAGAGGGAAGGAATTCCTAGAATTTAAGCATACACAACTTCTGACAGCATTCAAAAAATATGTTGTTCTCTCTGCATAAAACTGGGCTGCCAGTTAAGTATTTGCTTGGTTTTCACATGCCTACTGCTACACAGCAGAAATTACATTATGTAGCCATCTAGTTATATGGGTGAGTGATAATTTGTGCCCATGTAGGAGAAGTTTAGTACAACCATAGCAAGACTTAGAGTTCTGCTATCAGTGCTTTTATGTGTAATAGCTGGGATCTGATTTATGTCTGTACTATTGAATGCCAGAGGCAAAGTGTTTTGGTATTAAATTAATGCTGCATCATTAATGCTGCTTGGTGGGTAGTTATTTGCTGTGGCTTGTGATTTAGCAATATTTATTTTGTATTTTCACAGTGTTTGTTGGGATTATTCCACTTCACTCTTCTGAAGGATAAGGAACAGGAAATATTTAGGCAAGTAAAGTTGTGTTGCTCCTTCTGCTTGGTTATTTGGGACAGGAGCTAAATGGGGTAGCTAAAAACTTTGTGTTGGAATGGCCAGCTAGCGATAGTCCTGTGGTAGCTGTGGTTCTTGTGTTCGCCACAGCTCACATGTAGGCCAGGTCACCGAGTAGCAGTGGTCCAATCCTTTGCTGATCTTTTTAATTTCAAGAGAGCTACTTTCCAGGTCCTAACTGGAGGCAGCCTAGCTCAGCCCATGGGGAGAGTGCTGTGCTGGTGTCTGCCCACCCCCCTTAACTCTGCCCTCGCCCTTGTGCGAGGAGTCCTGTTGTCTGCGTGGAAGCGGCTTGGCAGTGGAATTGTCTGTCCTCTGTAGAGTTGCCTCCTGCATCTCTGGGATGTAGCTGTCCCCTCTGCAATCTCAAAACTTTCTCTGCTTTTTGCCTTTGTCAAGGTTTAGAGCTGGACCAGCCACTAGACAAATGACAGATGCTCTCTATTGATCCCTCTCCCTTCCCAAGGGAGAAGAGAAAGAGAATAAGGGAGAGAGACTTGTGGATTGGAAAAGAAAGCAGCTCTAATAATAACAACAAAATTAAATATATACAAGTATATACAAAACCAATAACTAACCCAACCCCACTGATGACAATAACATCACTGTCACCATTGATGCTGTGGAGTAGGCACTGGGGAAGTCCTAGACTGGACTTGGCAGCAGATGGAAACTGGATTCAGAAATACAGGGATTGGGAGTGAAGGCAGAACAAACAGACAGGGTCCTCAGACCCTGGCCATTGAAGGAGAGAGCTTGACCATCGTGATCCCTCAGCTTTATACTGAACATGACGTATATGGGATGGAATACCTCGTTGGTCAGTTTAGGGTCCCCTGGCCTGTCTGCTCCTTTCTGCAGGTGCTGTCTTTCACTTTCTGCACCCACAATGTAATTCACAAGGCTTAGCAGTGCCCTTGATCTGCAGAGGAACGAGTACAAGAGCCTTTCTGCGCACACCAACCCTTGGTAGTAACTGTAAATATTGAGCATTATCACTTTTAGAAGCAGACACTGTCTGTGAAAATCTGAAGTGGTTTGATTTCCACCTTTTCACTTCTATTCAAGTCTCTTTTTTTTTCTTAGAGTGAGAACTGACAAGTCTGGAATTTTCATAATACTTTTGAAATCTCTAGAACAAAATGCGAGCTTGAGATGGCCAAAAACCCCCGTCGTGGTATAAGAAGTTGGACTTAGGCCATTGCTAAACCCTGCCCCACACAGCATTGCCTTGAGGATGGGCCTCATTACCTTTGAGAATTGTGAGTAGTGGCCCACAAGGAAACTTTCAGCATTGCAAAAACCATAGGCCCTAAAACCCTTGGCTTCAGATAATTTGTGTGGCTCGTGTAAAGATAATTTTTTCTCTCTTGCCATTTAGCGCTCACTGACAACCAGGAACTGTTTGTGTTTCCTTGTTATTCGATATGAGACCTTTCCAAATTGGTCCACATGCCACTAAGTGGAGAACAGCAGAAATGTTTCTCTACTCTGTCTTCAGTAACCAAAAACATGCCTTGGAGGTGGCAAACACAACATTTAACTGATTTTTCTTTACAGTAAATATTTGACATGCATCAAGTCTTTTTCTGCTTTGATTGAACTGCTGGCTTACAAACTGCCTTGGGTAAAGCATCCAAGCTGTAGTGAGTTTGGTAGTCTAGCAAATGGGTTTTATCTATCCAAAAAGAGATTTGACATGTAGCTTCAAGGAAAATTGTGTTAGGGAATAAGCTTTTTTAGGCTGCCTATATAATACTGAGAATTCAGGGTTTAACTGAATGTCACTGCAACCTAGATTTTGCTTTATTGAATTAAATGGTGTGATTAGATTAGTGGATCCAGATCTTTGTGCAGCCCAAAGCACAGCAAGTGGTCATCTCTCTAAAACAGGCTTAAACATTCCTGTCTTCTGAACAGTCACCAAGGAGACAGTGTAGTAATCCTGCCAAAGTGGTCAGTCTGCTCTTGGAGTGACTTCTTCACCAGAGAGCTCCAGCTCAGATGAGTTTTCATTGCTTTGACTGTGCTGAGTCCACCTGTAGCCCCAGCAAACCAAGGCCAAGCACAAACCAGCCAGTCTCTGTCACAGCTACTCCATCCTCATGTGGTTTTCCTCTCTTTCAGTCACAAGGAAACTGATCTTGGGCTCACATCATTCTTGTTGGCATCCCAAAGGTTCTTAGAGGCTACTGTAATGTCATTGCTTTTTTCCCATAGGACACACATAGAAGGTGATGAAGAGGAGATGTTAATGGCAGAAGATCGTGGGCCTGATTTGAATCCTACTCAGGATCTTAGGAGGCAATGCAGCTTCAGCAGAAGCAGTTTAGCATATCCTCACTTGAGGAGGAGGAGAGAGAACACCTGATAACCCATGAAAGTTGGGATTATTTGCCTTCACACAGTGGAGTTCATAAGAGGTGGTGACAAGAGAAAAGATACAGGTAAACTTACCTTAAGTACTGCTAAGTTACCTCTAAGCTGTGGGTAATTTGGACAATCCAGGGAGATGCCTGGTAGCAGAAGGAATTAAGAAAACATTATTTATTGCTCCTGTACATAGGAGAATACTTTAATAGAATGTAGAAGGGGGCCAAGGCAAGCTACTTTGATTAAAACCATTTTTTAAGGTGCTTATGCCTTTGCTCTTGACAAATTATTGAACATACAAAATAAATATTTATATACTCGGTGTGTACAACTTGAAGAGACTTTGCAGAGGTTTGGTGGAATGTTCTCTTACTGAGACTTTTCTTGAAATTCACTGCTGCTTAGTGTAATCTGCAGGAAATGTGGTGTTTGAATCTCAGTAGGGGTGCTCTAGTCCTATAAATAAATCAGAAATTATTATTAGTGCACAATTATTATTAGAAGTGTGAGTTTAGGAAAGACAGAACCCAGAGGTAAAGACTTGCACATTTATATGATAGGTGCTCCGTGCATTAGTTGCAGTAGAAGAAAACAGGAATAACTTTGAAATGAGTTCTGGGTGCTCTACTGAGCTTAATTACTGAGTTTTGAAATGGCATCAATCAATCAGCATCTGAAAGCAGATTGCACTGCTCTACTTTATATATTAAAAAAACAAAGCTAAAAAATCCAGCCATGTTCCTTACCCAGGTGGAAAAGGCCTGCACCTGAAGGTAGAGTTTTGTTGAACATGGATTTTAAAAGAGATATTGGCAAGACCAGCCTCT
The DNA here is from genome assembly GCA_013401335.1 of Brachypteracias leptosomus. Taxonomy (NCBI): domain Eukaryota; kingdom Metazoa; phylum Chordata; class Aves; order Coraciiformes; family Brachypteraciidae; genus Brachypteracias; species Brachypteracias leptosomus. Next base: position 89,609 of record VYZX01030837.1, read on the forward strand.
TGCTCCTACAGCCACGGTTAATAATCAAAATGTTCTATAAATGGAACTTGCATGTTTGTGAGAGGAAGTGTGGGAAATAGTCCTGTGCTCCAGGCTGAGAGGTAACTGTGTTTTCCTGTGCTCCAGGTTGAGAGGTAACCGTGTTTTCCCTACATCCAGAAAAGAGTGGGATCTATGGCTGCTGATGGGGATAATTGGAACAGCAGTTGGGATGCTGGGGGTTTTGATTCATCAGCTAATTGTCATCAAATTGAAATGGGACCTGGTGGAAAATTACCTGCAGGTGAGCAACAGAAAGTCAGAGTGACCTCTTCTCTGTGTGTTTATTAGAAAATCTGCGTTGTAAAGTTTTAACTGACTGGAGGTGCTGCTTGTCTTAGGTGGGTGTGGACATCAGATATCTGGCAGTGCTTTGTGTAGGCATGCTTTGGTGTCCATTGCTACAGTTTAACCTGTAGTACAATTTATGTGGTGGTGTTCTTGTCATGAGATGATGAAGGCTGTCTTTAAAACATCACATCCTTCCTCTTCCTCCTTGTACATAAGGTGCTTGTGCTGCTTTAGGTGGTGTTGGTGTCCAAGGGAAGGGATTAGGTTTCTTTTAAGGTACTTAGTGAATGTGAACCTGGTATCAGATACGTTATTTCTTTCTGCGTCTGGGGCAGTGAAGTGCTGGGGCCTGGGCTGTGGGCCCTGAGTTGGAGTTAACCTATGGATGAGTCACAACCCAGCAACATGTTTTGTTCTCCAAGGCCCCAGAGGCAGAACCTGGCCCATCTGTGTGAGGCCCTGCCTTCCCCCAGGTGATGGTCATTGGGGTGGTGGGCGAGGCCTGAGCTATATTAACCAGAAACTGAATCAGTTGGAGAGAAGCAACGAGGAGCAGATTGGTTTGAAGAGAGTTCCTGTTGGAAGCAGCTTGCCAAGCTCTCTCTCAGTGGTGTGTTCACCCTTGGCTGATTTGAGATGGAGAAGAGTAAACAGATGAAGATTAAAAGATGAAGGTATGCTGAGGGGATGTTGCTGAGTTTGGTGTTGGCCTGAGGAAGAAGAGAGCTAGCAGCACAGGCAGCTATCTTTTGCTGATGATGTAACAGATTATTATGAAATTAATTTTTCCTTGATGGGTATCATGGTCTTTGTGATAACTGGGATGCTGGTGGGCAAAAATCACTGAATGGCCAAAACTGATGTAAATGTTAAGGCGTCTCTGGCCCTGATTGTTTTTCTCTCTGTGGAGAGAAGCAGGTGGTAAAATTTTCACTTGGTTTGTGGTATCTATGGTAGATAGTATGAGGTAATGGCCTCGACTTGCACCAGGGAAGGTTTAGATTGAATATTAGGAGGATGTTCTTTACTGAAAGAGTGGTCAGACACTGGAACAGACTGCCCAGGGAGGTGGAGCCACCATCCCTGGAGGTGTTCAAAAAACAAGTAGATGTGGTGCTTTGGGACATGGTTTTAGGGGTCAGGGAGATGTTGGGATGAAGGTTGGACTTGATGATCCTAGAGGTCTTTTCCAACCTAAATGATTCTATGAATACTGAAGAGCTTCTTGTGAGAAAGGGACTTTGAGCTTTTGTTCCAACTGAATCCTGACCAAGGAGGGTCAGGCATCCTGCCAGCCAGTGCTGGGGGAGCCTGCGTAACCACCAAGCATGGTGTGCAGCCAGCAGACACAGCAATTTGTGCAGAAGGGGGCCAGGGTCCCAGTGACAGCCCTTTTGTGCTCAGCAACAGTGGCAAGGACCTACTGGAGATGGTCCCCAGCACCCGGGCAGAAATTACCCCTGACTCACACAGGCCACAACCCAGAGCATCTCCTAAGGGAGGGTGCAGCTCTGCAGGAGTGGGGCTGTGGGCAGTGTCTGGGGCCTCTTGCTGAGGCTGGAACATGACAGGTGAGCTCCTTGTCTGCACAGATCCTGCTGGAGTGCTGCAGTGGCTGGATACAGGCTCTTTAGGAAGGACAGACTGGGGTGGTCAGGAGGAGCAGTTGGGTTTTTTTGTGAGAAAGCAGTGGGGGTGGGTGGAGCTCTGCCTTGGCACAGAGGAGAGTCAGCTTAGAGCTTGTAGATCAGGGTTAGAGGGCACACCAACATGTGTAATGTTGTTGTGAGTGTCTGCTGTAGACTACCAGCTTATGAAGAATTAGATGAGGCTGTCTTCAGACAACTGGAAGAAGTCTCATGGTCACTGGTGCAGATCCCTGTGGGGTTCTTTAGCCAGCCACCCCAGTATCTGCCAAAAGGACAACACCAACTCCATGAGGTTTCTGGAGTGTGTTGGTAACAACTTCCTGATAGGTGATCAAGAAGCCAAAGGTGGGACATGCTTTGCTGGAACTCGTACTTACAGACAAAGAAAGACTGGTCAGGGATGTGAAGGTTAGAGGCAGCAGAGAATAGGGGTCCAAGAGGGCTGGTTTACAGGGATTATCTCCTCTATGGTGAAGAACAGTCTATTCCAATGAGCAGGAGGTGGCAGGAAACTCCTCACAGAGGTCAAACATAAAAAGGAGGCACACAAGAGGTAGAAGCAGAGACAGGCAATCCTGTCAATGCTGGGGCCAAACACAGTTGGCCACATGCTGGTATCTTCACTAATGACCTGGATGATGGGGCAGAGAGCACCTTCAGCAAACTTGCAGAGAAAAGCAAAACTGGAAGGAAGCAGTGCTTGGTGGACCATGACTGTGGTGCCATTCAGCCAAGAGCTTCCTGGGCTGCATTAGGAGGAGAGTTACCAGCAGGTCCAGGGAGGTGATCCTTCCCCTCTCTTCATCACTTGAGGCCACATCTGGAATACTGTGCCCAGTGCTGAGCTCTCCAGTACATGGGAGTTGTGTCCTCCACCATTCTGTGAAATCAAGATAATGGAATAGTGCTGCCAACTGCTGAAGGGCAGATCCCAATCACTTCACAGAAATGGAAAGGAAGAATTCTCCTGTGGAACAGATGGAGGCTGAATATATCAGAGGGAATATCGAAGACATGAACAAGTTTAGGTTTTCTGTGAGGAAAGCATATATAATGGTCTTGGAATCTTATTTCCCTGGGGCTTCTTATATACAAACTAGGCGTATGCTTACAAAATATATAAACAGTGGATGAATACACATGGATACATGTATATATGCATTTTTACGTATATATACACACACTAAAGTATAAATAAAGAATGCATTGAAAGAAACCATAGTGTGACTCCAGGGCATCACAGCAATCCTTACACACACTGTTGGTCTTGTATTATAAAATTTGTCCTATTGCATTAAACAGAGGGACAGGAGGTGAGGTCTCACAGGTGCTGGCATCACTGCAAACATGTGATTCCTGTCCTGGGAGAACTTCTCATCTAAATCCCTCCCTCAGCTGTGGATGAGCAAAGCTCGTGTTCGTGCGCTTTGCTGCTTGGCTGCACTGCACAAAGTGCTTACAGGAACCTCGATGGGACATTGAAGTGCTGGGGTCTGGGCTGCGGGCCTCGAGTTGGAGTTAACCTATGGAAGAGTCACAACCCAGCAGTGTGTCTTGTTCCCCAGGTGGTTTCAGACCCCTGAGGCAGAACCTGGCCCACCTGTGTGAGGCCCTGCCTGCCGCCACGTGATCATAGTTGTGATGGTGGGTGAGGCCTGAGCTATATCAACCAGGAACTGAGCAGTTTGTGAGAAGGCAACAGGAAGTTGATCAGTTTGAAGAGAGTTCCTCAGGAAGAGTTCCTGTTGGGGGCAGCTTGCTGAGCCTTCTCTCAGTGGTGTGTTCTCCCTTAGCTGATTTGAGACAGAGAGGAGCAAACAGCTGAAGAATAAAAGATGCAGGTATGCTGAGGGAGTGTTGCTGAGTTTGGTGTTGGCCTGAGGAACAAGAGAGCTGGCAGCACAGACATGCTGCCAGGAAGGCTGTGGTAGCCATGGTGGCCAGCTGTAACACTGTGACCAGAAATGCCAGGGAAGTGTTTGACCTGCACACACCATGAATCACAGCTGGGCACTGCAGAAGGGAGCTGAGGGTTCTGGAGACAGCAGGGCTGTGGTCAGCACAAGCACAAACAAGCAAGCTGAAAACCCAGCGAGATGGAAATGTATTTTTTCAATGTGAGGAGACCTGGTATGAGAGATGGTTTTTTGGTTAAAATAAGGAAAGAGCTTGCTCATGTGTATTCTGTCTACTAATAATAGCTGCAAATTCATGAAGGTAGTTACTGATTTAAGACTTTGAAGCCTTCATTCAGGCAAAAATGTCTCCTGAAGACACCATTTAGTGTTTTCTTGTGCATGATCTTAATTAAGGTCCTTTAACTCTGCTTCTGACATGAGAAGGGTCTTGATGTGTAACAACATATCCTTTATAGTGTTTTTAGAGATGGGCAAGAAGACCTGGAAAAAAACCCAACATGGCTTGACTCAAAGTCATCATTTTACCATTACTGACTCCTGTCCTTCTAAAGAGCCTGCTCTGCTTGGTTTTTTTCCCCATGCAGAAATCTGTGGGACAAAGATCATTGAACATCTCTGGGTGCCAATGTAGTAATCTATTTGCCAATTGGACAGGATGGCAACATCCACGTGACCTGGCTGTTTGTGCTTGGATCTGGGCTGGCCATGGTGGTTCTCTCTTGAGGCTCAGTGCTGGTAAGTGTGTTACAGAGGAGCCATAACATCTATAATGCTGTGATAAATCAAATCTCTTGCTCCTCCAAATATTAGTTAATCCAGTGTTTTATTTAAAAAACTCCTCTATTATACAACCCAATGGAAGCCTTTCTTGGCCTTCAGCCTAAAGCTGGATTCCACCGCCCATAACTTGTATAAAAGTGTCTGGGGTGAAATCAGTGGTGGCGGCGATGCAATTTACACTTAGCATGTGGTGTTTATAAAATAAATACAAGTGGCAGCTGGTGGAACTTGTGAAAACTTGGTGTTTGGAAGGGGCCTAAGCCAAAGACCATCAGTTCATATAAAAGTTATTGTTGGTTTTAGATTGATCTTTAGCTGCGCTATGTGGGTATCACTTGTGGCCCAGATCAGTGCTTTTATGAGGCAGCAAAACTAAAACATGGAGCCTTTCTGTCATTTACTGTACTGCTGTGCTCAATTTAATTATAGGTAGGCAATTAACAGCATAGGTGAGAGAAAAAGTGAATGTTTTACTGAGCTTACCCTGAAATCCAGCAACAGTAGGAAAAGGGAGTTTGGTCTTTTATGGGTTGTATGGGTAATAACAGACCAGTTTTAAGCCTTTTGAAGCCGAAACTGACTGGACAGATCACACAGGTTTACAAGTACATAGCCTGAGCAGGGACAAGAGGCTGGGTGGCTTCAGGGATCAGGGGGATGGCAGAGGACTGGGCAGGAGCCCTCCTCAGTCATTTCTTCTCTTATTCCCCTAGTACATGTAGAGCAACACTGTTGGGAGCTTGAATTCTTGTGTGTAGCCAGCAGTTATGTGTGTGTCTACATCATCTGTGAATTCTGGGGAAGTGTGAACAGAGCAAGATGGGGGTTGGACTTGAGAACCATGTCTATAGATGCATCTAACACATCAACATCTAATGACTGTTGACTGTGTTTCTTCCCTTTATTTTTTTTTTTTTTCCTCCCCCCCTTTTGCAGTTCTTTTGCCCAGCAGATTCACCATCTGGCTTGCCAGAAATCACTGGCTACTTGAATGGCACTTCTATTCAACATCTTTTTAACATCCAGACCTTTCTAAGGACCTTTGTCTCATGTGTGCTGGCTGTAGCCTCTGGGCTCTTCTGTGGGCCAGAAGGTCCCATGATCCGCTTTAGGTAAGAAACAGCAGAAAAATATTAAAGCTGTCAGACTAAGGGTGTGGGTTTGCAACGTTTGTCTTGGTGGCAGTGCTGTCTGAAATACCTTGCACTGGGAGCTCTTTTCAGCTGTGCTGTCTCTTCCTTTACGTTAACACAACTATTCATGCCGCGCAGTCAAGAAAAACATTTTTTCCTTGTGTTTTTAAAATTCTGGCTTGGTTCCCTTGTATGATTCCTCGTGAGGCTCAGCAAGCAGTTATCTGGACAACAGCAGTCAGGTTTGTTTCTGGAAAGCAACCTGTCCCACAGCTATGGCCTGCTGGCTGCTTTGCATCTGGTATAACTGCTTTTACCTATGCAAAGTCTGTGTAGAAATAAAGCCAGCCTGAAGTTCTGGGGCCTGAGTTGTGGGCCCTGAGTTGCAGTTGACCTGTGGATGTGTCACAACCCAGCAGAATGTTTTGTTTCCCGCACTGACTTCAGGTTCCAGAGGCAGAACCTGGCCCAACTGTGTCTCTGTGGCTCTGCCCTCCCCCAGGTGGTCGTAGTTGGGGTGGTGGGTGAGGCCAGGACTATATCAACCAGGAGCTGATCAGTTGGAGGAGCTTCCTGTTGTGTATGGCTTCTGTTGGGGCTGGTTGCATCTTGCTGAGCTCTCTTGATGGTGTCCTTCCATGTGAAGGGCCACTGAGGGAGCCGTCTCTGTCTGTTGTGTCCAGCAGGTGATGCTGGCACCACAGTGGGCAGCAGAGTATCTGGGCCCACAGGAACCTATGGCAGGATTGTTTGAAAGACTTCTGAGGGGATCTTGCTGAGTTCAGGGTTGGCCTGTGTGATCAGGGACTGACGGCAGCATAACATGATGATGGCTGAACCAGCACAACACAGTCTCAAGTGGCCGTGCACAAAAAGGGCAACAGTTTTAGAGCCACCTGCAGAAGCTGTTGTGCAAGGGGCACAGTGACCCCTTGGGGTCTGTGTTTCCATCTTACAAACACGGCAGCCACTGGTGCCAGCCAAGGGTGACCACAGAAACCAGGCACTGCTCTGCAAGCTCTGCAGGTGGCAGGTCAGGTGGGAGCTGCTTGTGGTTCATGCAGTAGTGTGATGCTGTGTTTCTAGGTAGGGAAAAGTGGGATTTATAGCCTTCCTGAAGGATAATGCTTTTATCCCCCCTTGCTATACACCAAGAAAGAGAATTTCTATCACTATATTGTGGTCTGGGGCCTTGTGAGAAGAGGAGAGGAGGGTTGTCCAGTTCTGCTCTGTAGGTCAAAGAGGTTCTTAAACTTTATTCTGTTTCAATACAGCCAAACTTAGTAACTACAGACCAGATTTGAGGCTTTTCTGCTTTGGTAACTTACATAACTTCCTTTATTCACTGAGGAGAATCCTGTTGTACTTTTAGCATTATTAAGCCATATCTTCAGTAGAGATGGTAAAACTGGTCTCTGCTAATATGATATAGATTGTTGGCTGTTTTATTTCTGATCCTGTTTGGTTTTGGAAAGTATTAATCCTTGAGTTTTGGTTTCATCCTCCACCACCCTGACCAAACCTCTCCTCCCCATCATCCTTTCATATTTTCTGTTACTCTGTGGGTTTGTAGTTATTTATTTGTTTGCACGGAGGTGCAGCACCCCAGGGGATGACTCAGATGTTCAAAAATAGGAGCTCATGGTTAGTCAGAGGCAGCCACAAACCTTCCAGACAATGCCTACCCAAGGTCTAGCTCTCCCTTTAGGTTTCTTTTGTTTTCTTTGCTTTCAGACATTTGTCTCCAGGAGCTCAGAGACTGCAGCTGTGACTTTTATTTTATCTTCCTTTGTGTTGGGTTGGTAACAGGGATGCGTGAGCCAAGGAATTGAATCATATTTCTGTGAAGAAAGTCAGCATAGTGTTAACGTGATGCCTTTTCAAAACATAGGAATTAAGATCTAGTTTAACTTAATTTAGCTGGAACCCTCCACCATTTTTATTAAACATAAACACACATTAAGTTGCTAAAGGCCTCCGAGAGATTCATTAAGGCTCCTAATTTAAGTCTTGTAGAAAAGTCTTCCAAGATTATACAATGAATAGATTTTTCATTTCACTAAGGGTTTGGATTTTTCTTCCCCCCCCCCCCCATTTAAATGTAGTTTGAAGTGCTGCCTGGGAACACACTGTAATAATTTAAATCATTACACATCTTCTGTTAGAAGTAGGGCTGTTCTGGCTGCCATGGCCATTAACCTGGGAACAGATGATTGAAATGATGGGCTGTAGTCTGTGTCACCACACTTGGGCAGACATTAACATGCATCACAACGCTCCTTGCAAGAGAGACATTTAAATCTCTGAGTCAAGGATCTGAAAGTCTTTAGTAGCCTCCTGCTTTATGTCAATGGGACTTTGCATATTTAAAAGACACGTTCAACATTTTCCATGTTTAAATCTGCTGAAGCCAATCTATCTTTGCTGCTGCACGCTGGCTGAAGCTCTGTCCTCCCCTGCCTTTAACCATGCCTGATTTATGAATAATTTACCAAAGAGTGCTCTCAATTATACAACATCACTTTTAGTGCTCTCCTGGGCCATGGCCTGAGGCAGCTGCAGTTGGACACCCTTGGCATCCACTTCCCGATCTTCACCAGATTTCGGAATTCAGCTGATAAGTGAGTGATGGATGGAGCTGTGGGGCTCTGAGGGGGCCACCTCGCTGCCTGCCCTTGGTGCCCTGGGTGTGTCTGGCAAGTTGCTGGTGAGCCCATCACATCTGGAAGGGACCCAGAGATGCTGCTCCAGCAATCTTTCAGCCTTCCTGCTCTTCGTCACTCTGGAATGGGGAAAAAGCCACACACTAATTAAAAGAAAGTTGTTTAATTACACAACTTTAAATTTCTTTAATTAAAAGAAAGCTCCCAAGTTGTTTTACTGAATGCTTGTGAAATAGTACATTAATGCTGAAGACCTTTTGCTGTTGCCTTTTGAGTTGTATAAGGGAGAAAAATTCAGGATTTTTACACAAGGACCGTATCCTCAAATTAAGGATGCTGGCCCAGGAAAAAAGAGATGATGGGAATTGCACAATGTGCACAGAGGGCCCTTGCTTTATTTGTCTAGTTTTGAAAAAGTAAATTGTTTGTGACATTTTTTCAATCTGGCTCTTCTCTGCTCATGCGTGCCTGTGAGATAACTCTGGTAAGCACTCTCTTGTGAGCAGATCTACTGAAATTAATGAGATTAGTTTCCAGAAAAAGAAATTACAAACCAGTTTATATCTTCTGGATGGTACTTATTGTCATATTGATGTACAAAACCCCTATACAATACTCTTTTTCTCCTAAAGCAAGGAAAAAAGGAATAACTCCCATGTGTTAATTTCCTAAAGGAATACCAAGAATTCAGATGAACAGACATTGAACTATCTGTACCTTAAAAGAAAATCAAAAAGCAGCAAAAGGAAGATAGCAGATCTCCTTTGCCTTTAGCCTTTTGAGATCAGTCTTTTAAATATATCTGAGATGTACTAGTTAAAATGTTAGTCATGGGAAAAAATCAGCAGTTGCAGCAGGAGAAGCAGTGAGAACTTCTGGTTTTCTCTGCAGAATTGAGCTACAGCATAATCAGAATAGCTTGCAGTGAGGAACCATCCTGGGAGAGACAGGTTGTGTGCAAGCCTCCTTCACTGAGATGGTTGATGATGCACTCCAGAGACAGATTTCAGCCTAAGCAAGACCTCACTTAAAGACTAGGATGAAAGATTCCCACACCTCCAGTATTTTTAAGTAGGCTGAAGAGATGTAGCCTCTCCAAGTGCAGTCACAGGCAGAGCAGTAACTCAGCAAGCATTAGTATGTTCAAGGATGTTGAGGTGTCCCTGCATGGGGCAGCTGTAATGGGTGTGTAAGAGGGGTCCAGTTTCATTCTTTATGCTACAGGTGGGACATGCAGCACATTAACAGGAGCAAGAATTTGTAGACACCCGAGCAAAGCTTGCCTAAGCTGTTACTGTGGTGTGCAGTACCTTTTGAGTTCCATGCTACTGGAAACAACATCACTGTGAAGACACAATGTGCAAGTAAAAATCCATGAGCGAGAGATTCTAACTCAGCATTTGTGAATTGGGAAATATCAGACATAGAGTTAGCTTGGTAGCTTTCCTAGTGGGCTTTGCTAAGGGCTTTAACACATGAACTCTCTAATCTTTTCCCCTATTTTCTGTCCATTATCCTCATTGTCACCCATCTTTGTACTGATGAAATTTGTGGACACCACAGAAGTCAGAAAGGCCTGGTCATGTTTAGATGTAACATATATTTAGATATGGTTTTGGGTTTTTTTTTGCTGAGAACTTGGCATTTCTTGATATTAAAAACACTCAAGTGTTTTGTATACCTGTTGACTTCAGTTAGTACTGAATGTTCAACATTTCTGCTAATGATCCCTGAGGTCTCAGGTACCACATCCAGAGGATGCAAGTTTTATAAGCTGGTGAGCCCTAGAGATTAGTGCATTACATGTGATCACATCATCCCAGTATCCCCAGCAAAGGCTGGACTTGAATCTAATTTTCCAAGACAAAGTTTGAGCATAATTTAATTTCCTCTTTCTATATCCTTCCCTCTGTTTTGCACGTTGTGGCCTTCCTTAAAAGTGTAACATTTGTGTGATGCAGGATGTTTTCATATAATTAAATGGGTGCTTTGGAAAGGAAATTATGTTGTGTGGGAGAAAATAAATGATAATAATTATATAAAGGAAGACTGTTCATTAATGTATTTATCTACAACACTTTATCTGGTCTTTGGAACTGGCTCCCAGTGCAGATCTCTGCTATTTGAGCTCCCAGTGCAGATACAGCAGCAGAAGTTTGTTACTCTTCAAGGTGTATGTGAGCTCCACACCTTTACAGGGAGGGAGACAAGACAAATATATTCCCTATGGATATTGGTTTTGTTAAGGCCAGAGGTCAAGACAGATCTGAACTTAAATCCTAGAGATGAAAGGTGCTATAGTAACCCTAAAATAAACCATCAGGTCTGTTAATTCAGCCCCATAGATGAAGCTTTGACAGGAAATGATGATTATGGAGTTTTTTTCTTCCTGTTTTTTTTTTTTTTTTCCTCTGTTACCTGAATTTTGACTCTTCTACCTGTTGCAGGTGCAATTTCATTGCAGCTGATGCAGGAGCAGGGTAGCTTCAGTATTTTGTGCCCCCATTGGTGGGATCTTCTTCATGTGTCTTTCTTCTGGGACATCAGGCTGGCCTGGCAAACCTTCTGCTGCTTGATGGCTACCTTCACCACGGATTTACTGTCCTCTTCTCTCTATGGGTTTGTTTGCAGAGATCATTTGGGATTTCTTGAAGCAGAGAAAAGAATTATATTTTGGGTACGTACTCTGTCGGTGTGGGAGGAAATAGATACCGGGGTTTAGGCTTGTCTCAACATTTTGCTGAGGGAGTAGCAGGGAGGGGGAACTCAGAAGGGAAAAGGATGATAATGTACAATTATCAGATCGATGGATATGGAAGCCTTCACACTTTATATCTGGTAATCATAGGATCATAGAATGGTTTAAGTTGGAAGACACCTTAAAGATCATCTACTTCCACCCCCCTGCCATGGCAGAGACACCTCCAACTAGACCAGGTTGCTCAAAGCCCCCTCCAACCTGCTCTTGAACACATCCAGCGTTGGGGCATCTACAAGCTCTGTGGGCAACCTGTTCTGGTGATTCACCACCCTCAGAGTGAAAAACTTTTCTAATTTCTAATCGCTTAGATACAACACAAAGTTGTTTTGTTCCAAATTAAAGTATCAAGCAAAGCATCTGCTGTTTGCTTGCTTAGCTAATCATATAAGTTATGGTAACTTTCTGTATTGGTGCTGGATAGGAGAGGAACACTTTGAAGTAAAGGAAAAAGCAGAGAAGCTCTTAAATAGGGGGTCGTCTCCTCCTGTAGTTGGCTTGAGCTCCCCGTTGTTGCTGCAGGCATGGCTGCACCGTGCCTCTGTTCCTTGGTGCTTACAGATTAAACATTTGAAAATGTAATCACTGTTTGTTCCTGTTTGCATAATGGAGGTGACCTTCAGCCTCAGTTACCTTTTTTCCTTCCAGCAAGACACAACCTTGATATTTGAATTTTATCTTGTGTCCACCTAAAAATAGTCACTTTTATTATCATGTCTTTTACTCATTTTTATTGCAAGATGATTCAATAGCAACGTATAAGTCTCATGATCTTCACTACTTGCCTAAATGTCCTTCTTTGACTTGAAGATGAATTAGAGAGCTAGAAATAAAACTACAGTCTTCTGAATCCCAGTCCACTTTTTGCTACCAAGTAAGTTTTTCCTAAGGTAGTTCCCTGATCATTTTTATTGATCTCTGAGTTTCTTCTGGCATGTATCTAGCAATGCAGAAACCGGAGATTATTTTCCACATGTAGGCATAGCTTATTTGGGAAAATGGGGGACATTTTGTGTGTTCTGCCTAATATATTAATTTTTTGTACGCTGTGCAAAAGCATTTGGGACATATTTGTTTTACCACAAGTTTATCTGGGGGCAAGCAAAGAAGACATTGGTTTTCAACCCAAATCCTTTTTGTGGCCAACTCATAGTGCAGTCCCCCAAACAGTTGCAGTGATACAAGCAAGAAGGTACAAATTTGTGTCAGAAAGGTGAGGCTACATGAACAGGGAAGAGGTGAGGCCTCCTGAAGCCAGATTCATTTCTGAAGCTGAAGTGTTGTGTAATGAGCAGCTGCATGCACAGGGGAGAGCGGATTCACTTCAGTTGCTGTTTTACAATAAACATTGCTCTTTTAACACTTCTTTCAGGATGTTTTCTGAAAAGAGCAGTGGGCTCTATCTCTTCTATCTTCTCTTAGTGTCATTAGAGGAAAAAGCTAGCTGAAATTACTGTCAACATGACTTCTGCCAGGGTTCAATAGGTTTTGGCTCTCAGTGTGGTACAGATAACCAGAAACATTTTCATTTTGCTGAACATGGGACTCAGGGGAAATTTTGCTTCTTTCATCTTTATGGCATTAAGCAACACAGTTTACAGTGGATAAAATCTGAGTTGAAAGCTTGTGGGTTATGTTTCTCAAGAAAACTATTTGTTTTCTTCTACCTAGCACAATGTTGCAAGGGGAATTTATTGTACTCCAGAGCAAGAGATTTTTGGGAAACTTCACTTTATTTTTACATAGACCATTGGATTAATTGTAGAGGTGAAACTTTGTAGGTAACAGATTTTTCTTGATGTCTGGCCAAAGCCTGTGGTTGATACGACAAAACCGCACAATGCACTCTGCCACCTTTCATTCCCAGCATCTGGAGCACTTACTTTACCATTATTGCCACACACATACAGTGTAATGCCCATATATTACTTTAAAACAAACATCTCAGTATTTTCTTTCCCTTGGGGAAAATGGAGTTAGGGAAAGAAAACAATAGAACCATATATGTCCACTTTTAGTTTTAGTGCAGGATTGGAATTAAGTAGAATATAATGGAAGATATTTGGATCCTGGTGTAAACAGAATTTTTCTGCTTGAAGTTAAGCTGCTTCTCTCTGAATTTCAACATCAGATCTCTCTAAATCCTTTGGAAACATAGATTCTCTTGCAACTATTGGTAAAAAGAGTGTTATTAAAGTTTTGCTTAGTGCATAGAGTACCTACATATGTGATAGTTATAGTCCTGATCATAAGCCATGATGCACCTTAAGGCTCTACAGGTGTATCCTGCAGTTGTTGGGCTTCTTGTGCCTGGAATTCCCCCTCTTCCCAACCCCATTTCTCAGTCTGGAGCACCCTATGGACCAACTCTTCAAGCTTGGCTGAATTTTGACCCTGGCATTCCTCCTCTCGGGAAATTTCACCAGTGTTTAGTTACAGCCACATGGTGGATTTGTTAAAGTCTAGGCTAGGTGTAGTAAAAACAAGAATAAGATTAAGGTCAAGAAGAAGAGGACAAGGAAGAAAAAAGAGTTTGAACAGTAAGAGTGCCTATGTACTTGCTCAAGCAATTTAAGTAAGACTGATGGTTTCTCCTCTATGCTACCCCCAAGATTATACCAGTTTAGGTTTTTTGCAGGGAACACTTGACATGTGTCTTTATTGCTTCTTGTCAGGCAGCTCTTTGAGCATGTAATGATCTTTTGCTCTGCAGATCCTAATCTTGACAAAAAGCTGTGTGACTCTAAGCCTGAGCTAAAGAAGTAATTTCCTCACAGGTTTTAATAGATTGGCACCAATCTGCTGACTCCGTTTTGTTGGCTGGAAGAAAATTAAAACATGATATTGCCCTCATCCTTGCTGCCTGTTGAGGAATCAAGCAGAAAATTCAGTTACTATTCCAGTTGCCAGATTATATTCTGTGAGTGTGATTTGTGTTCTGTGAGTTGTTCCAAATCAACATCAATTGTCAGTTTTACTTAAATTTGCTTATAAATGATTTCAATGCAAGTGGATGCAGGTTGACACTTACAAAATGAACTTTCCCAAATTATGACGTATATATAGGCACAGTGAGCAAAGCTCTGCTTCAGCAGAGTTTTTTGAAGTGTTTAAGGTCAATATTTTGTGTTTTTTTGGATGTAGCCTGAAGTGCTGAGTGCTTGTGGTAACTGCAGTGCATCATAGAGGTTTCTGCTATGTGTGCCAACACCAGTATCTACCTGCTGGTTCCACTCCTGTGAGGTGTGCAAGAAGAAAACACCATCTCTTAGGAGATCAGCTTTAAATTAATTAGCTGAGCTCCCTAAACCACAAAGAAAGGTGTTTTTCCTGTATGGAACTGCTTTGTGGTACCAGGTTTTGTAGGAGAGGGTGCAGAATTTGCTGTCCCTGGCAGGATGCTCAGAACATTTTTTTTTTAATTTTTTTTTTTTTCCTCCTTTCTTTGATTCAGGTTAAGAACTTGCTGAATGTGAATATCTTGGCCTTCATTCCAACCGTCCTCCTTGGAATGATTGGAGGTCTTCTGGGAGCTCTCTTTGTTTCCCTGAATATAAAGATTAATAAATTACGTATGCAGGTCTTTAATTCAATTCCAAAATTATTCCTTAGAAAAACAAGCAAGCTGTTGGAAACTGTGCTCATCCTTGTAAGTAAATAATACGGTTCTCTTGATTGTATAACGTTTACAGTGGCTAATCAGGGCAGGTCATAAACTGGCTGGCTGGAAATGTGTATCTTACCTGCTGGTATTTGATAACGTGCAGCAGAGTATATCAAACATGGATTTCCAAAGTACAAATAGGTATTTAATGTTAGTGGGTATATAAGAAAGGAAAAGACATGGTTTGGTTTGGTTTTTAATGCTTGGAGTATTTTAGCTCTAGAGTTTCTCTCCCACTGCTGCTCTACTCTGATACTACATCAATTTAGTGCCATGTAGCAGTTAGGTTGCTGTGCTTTTGCATTTATTTGCAATCTGTGGAGGGCTGTCACAAGTAGATTTCATCCATTTTTCTCCTTTTTTTCCTTGCTAGTGATTGATCCCCTCATTACCCCACATAGCTCACTCATGTAGCAGAACCAGGTGGACAATCTTGCTCCCCTCCTGGGCACTTTTTCAGCTGTTAGATTGGAAAGAACAATTAGGAGACTATTACCATAAACATACATATTTTTGCCTCAAGACAACAGAGGAGAACTTTGCTTCTTGTGGGAAGAAGAGCTGCATGAAGAATAAATGTTGGAGAGGGTTTAAAAGTTATGGATAGGTACAGAAAACTTTCTGGAGCTAACTGTGTTTCTGGAGTCAGTTATCCCTAGTTTTTACTGGTGGAGGTCAGCCTGGAGCCTCAGATAATCCTAATAAGGCATGATGAGTCCATTTTACCTCTAGGCTTTGAAGTTTACACTTGGCATTGTATGTCTTTGGGGAGGGTCATGCTAATGCAGCAAAAAGGGTATAGACAAAAGATCCCCATGTTTTCAACATTTTAATAGTTTTCAATATTATGCTTTGGTTATAACTTAAGTATGTTGTTAAATGTGGAGGAAGGAAACCTTCAGAGCTTTACTACTGCAAGATGGGGGTTTCTCTGCAAGTTTCTCTAGTGAATATGTGCTTGTAATTTTCCTTTTTTCCCCAGCATTTTTGAGGAAATGTTTCTGAGGAGGTTTCAGACCTTTTTAAGTGTTGAGATGACCTTTCTTTAGGGAAATTGGTGCACACCAAAGCCCATTTCTTCTGCCCTCTCTAAGGCAGACTTGCCAGTGTATTTTATGTATGCCATATATGTTTTTCATAGATACTGTTTTATACTTTCTCTTTCCTCCCTCCTGGAGAGATGGTTACTCAGTTGTAGACCAATGGGTTGGCCCTATAAATGCTCTCCTCCCATCAACCCAGCAGCCTCTACTCTAGGCCAACAAAAAGACATAGGTTTGGGTGAAAGACAATCACCTTGGCTTCGCATCAGTGACCTGGATGATACTGGAAGGAAAACAGTATTTAAAATACAAAAGGGGAAGCTTTTGGAGCTAAAAGTGTGAAAAAGAGAGGTTAAGACACATGGCCAAGTCTCTGCAAGCTCTGCACAGATTGGGAAACACGCACATCTGATTCATAGGTTGCACTATTTTTCCTCTCCATGGGGTCACTAAGTGCATTTCATTGAGCTCTTGAAAGCTATGGCAGTCCAGTGCCTCCTAGTCCTGCTCGGAGCAGCATCCTGCTGGTTGGGCTCTCTGTTGGCACATCGGAGGTGAAATCTGACCCTCCGGGAAGAGGAGGAGGAGAAGGAGGGATCCTCCTGAACCCTCAACGGACTGTGCTGGAGCAGATCCACACCATCGGTGACAACTGGATTTTAGCTCCTCTTAGTGGCAGGATGCTGGATTTGCTGTGTTGCAGCATCTCACTGAGGAAAGACACCCTGAGGAAGCTCACTTGAAGCTCTTGGCTTCCACGTTTGAAGGAGTGGGTAAGGTAGGTAGGGAGAAAGGACTTTTCTCAGCTCTGGGATGAGTCTTCCCACTACCCAGCCTTTCTGGATTTGCTCCCAGGTCTTGCAAAGAATTCAGGACTTTGTACTGTTGAGCACTGCAATGAGACAGCCTAGTAAAAACCCTTCAAACCAGCATGATGAGGAGTAGAGTCCCATGGGTGACTCCCCTTAGTCCTGTGTAAACTCCATGGCTTCCAAAGGACCTCTGTCTGTGAGAGGTCAGGTTTTTAACCATTCTTTTAACAATTTGGAGCTGGAGCTCTGTGTTTGACAGCCACTTCCCCTACTATTTGGAAGGGTTTGGCTTTCTCATAGTACATCACAAAAGCCTTACATAAACTACTTAAACCCCACATGGTTCCTTATTACTTCTTGGAAAACAAAGAGCAAAACAAGCCACAGCATAAGCCAGCAAGCCTCAGTATGTTAGATACTATAGATTAAACTTAAGATCAGCTTGCGAAGATGTAGTGTCAGATGTAAAGAAAATGCCTTATGAGAGCTATTTCACATTGTTCAGGAGTGGTGCCTTACTCCAAAAGTTCATGGAGCAGTTAGCACCTTTCCAGATCATACCTGAAACGGGGAGAACAGTGTGTGTTTTAGAGGGCGTGCTGCTTACAAGAGCTTTTCTATTTATACATTTTTGTCTTCATTCTGTAATTTTTTTTTAAAAAGAAACTTTTTTTTTTTTACATAGACTTTGTACAATGAACTCTTTAGACTGTTTTTCCTTTTTATTTGCTCTAGAAGACCCTGATCAGGTCACAGTCCTTATTTTATTATAACTTGGCAAAAAAAAACCCAGCAGAAAATAAACTGTTTGATCTGAGAATCACACAAGTCTTTTTTTTTTTTTTTTTTATGAACTCACATAATCAGGCAACTGAAAGAAACGATGTCACAGTGACTTTAACCAAAAATAATCTTGTATAAACCAGCCTGCATTTAAACTTGGAAAGAACCCATGGCAGTATCTTCCACACCCACACCATAACCCAGAGTACCATTCCATGACTGGAATTGAATATCTAATCTTCAGCCCCTAGATTAGGCAAAGCTGTCTTCCTAAGTGCCCTTCTGCCCCTTGGCCTGCGTTTGCTTCTCCTCAATTCATCACCTTTCTCTCTGTGAGGAAATCACAAAGCAGATAATGTTTTGCCAAGAATCTGGCAGAGCTGTCTTTCTTTTTTTTTTTTTTAATCATGTTGACTAATGCTTCTGTTCCAAAAGCTCAGTGTTTCCATGGGCAGGGTGAGCAATTTAAGGATATATGTGTATATACTTATATATTAAGCTGTCAGAACTTTAAAAGGTGAGAGGATTATTTTTTTTCCTACCTCGCTGGGAAGATAGGCTTCTGCTTTAAATATGTAGCCGCTGGCTCCAGGCTAGCTGTCCTTCTAGCTCCCTTTGGACCTTGAGGCTTTGGCAAAAACTTGACCTGGGTTTGAACTGTCTCAGAGGTCAGTTTTCAGAAACAAAACTTGACCCTAAGCTTTGTGAAGACCTAAGTATTCTCTGCCCATAAGTTTATAATCTTTGAGATACAGGGAAACAAAGGCTTTTGAGATACAATTGTCTGACAAATCATCACAACTGCACACAGATGAAGCTCAGCCTGAGGGTTTCCACTAATGTGCTACCTGAGCTGCTTTATAACAATCCACAGAGGGCATGAAACCTTGTGCTTGGAAAATACATTATTATTACTATTATGGTCATGTGTTCCAGAAATCTTTCTCTAGAAAAGATTTCAGTAGACATCTAGATATATTTTTTTAGGTATGTCTTTGTAGAATCATAGAATGTTTTAGGCTGGAAAGGACCTCTAGAGGTCATCTTGTCCAACCTCCCTACACAAGTTAGCTTAGAAATGTAAATTGATCTCAACCAAGAGAAAAAGCTTAACATAGGTTTTGAGTGAAATCTACCGATGCTATATCGAGCTGTGTTATGTTGAAAAATATGCATAACTGAAAAACAGTCATCCCGTGTAAGAACTTCCTTCACTTGTGGTGAATGCAAAGCAGCCATTGAAAACATCTTCTGCTGTGCTCAATTTCAAACATTCTGGGTTTTGTTTATGTTTACTTCAAAATAAGCATATGGAAATCTAGTAGAAGGACCTGATAAAACCTCTTCATTCATTTGGATCACAATGCCTGTGTCTCTGCTGTATAGTCCATCATCTGCTTTAGGCATTATAGCTGTCTGGTATTGCTGGGGTGTCTAGGAACTTCTTCCTGTTGGTTGACTGAATATTAGCCCTTTCAGAACATCCCCCTTAGAAGGGAAGCAATAAGGTTGCAAGTTAGAAACAAGTCTTTAACTGTTCATACTGACCAAGGACTTCAAATTTGCATACATCAGGAAGTCATTTAAATTGAAGTAGTGGATTGATTTGACACACAGCATCATTTTATGTATCAACTGAAAAACTAGGTCCTTACTGAAAGACACGTAGATCCTGAGCCTCTGCTGTGCAGAAGCTGCAGTCTCAGGCCTGTAGCCTGCCCGGAGCTCTGGCTGGCCACATCCCCACTGATTGCGGTGGCATGTGGTGGGGAGGCTGGGCATGCATAGGGCAACCCATGTGCTGCAAGTCTCTCTAGGTAGTGGTGGTCTCTGGTAGCTGCAAAACTGGAGACCAATTACCTAGTTGCAACAGCTGAGTCCCTGAAGTTAGGATGAATCTGGGCCTTGCTCATTGCTGATGAGCAAATGTTGATCTTCTGAGATACGTGAGCAAGACAAAAGAACGCTTTCCTTGTGGTGACTGCTGGCACTAGTGATTTTAGACACCTCTCTGTTTTTATCTGTTTCTACATCTCATGATCATCTGTTTGTTTTAACTCCTGCAAGTACGTACGATGACTGTTACACTCTATTTACCCTCTTTCTTTCCTTACACTTCAGTCATGACTGTGAGAAACCACCAGCTGAGGAACAATTCAGAAAAGTAAGTGGGGAGAGTCACCAGGAGCATATCTGTGTAAATACAGTTATTAACCTTTTATCCCAGTTAGTTGTTACAAAGATTTGGGGTGGAAAAACTCAAAGGTGCATCAGAGCTGAATGTATAAAATGCATTCATGTAGAGGCAAGAATCACACTTAATCTTTTAATCACTGAAATTTAATCACACTTAAACTTTTCCAGTGAGAGACGTTTGCCATCATGCCAAATTAAAGAAAATAAAAGGAGAAATAAACAAAAGGAAATTAAAAAATTAAAAAAGCCTGAAACATGACTGTACGTATCATGCAAACACTTTTTCGATTAGAAATTTTAGAATCCTAATTTTGCTTTAAACGGTGCATGGGCCTTATAGATAAGTATATAAGCCTGTAGGAGACAGGCTGTGCTTTAACTGGAAAGCTGGAACTGGAAACTGATAAAAACCCCTTTGTTATTCTCAGCTTCAGTCAGCTGCTGTTGGCTGAAGGACATGATTTAATCAATCCTCTATATAAGAATACCAACAGGTATCACATCAGAGGCACAAACTGTATCCTGGGGACTTAAAATTACAAATATTGTGTTAATAAACAGGCAAGGAATATGTGGATGAATGGCTAGGGATTTTATGGCTGATACAGTTGAAGAAATCCCTGAATCTGATAAAGGTTTTGCAGTCCAAATATCTTTGTTGATAAGTACCTATGAGGAATCCAGGGGAATTAGAAAAGGAATTGTTCAGACTGTGGTTAAATGGCAGTTTGATTTCACAGTCATTGGTCAGTACCAGCTTGTAGTTTTACAAATTCATAAATTTGTAAAATTTATTCCCCCTTTCAAGTGGACAGTGTCGTGTATACTGCATGATACGAACTGTAAATGCTGAATAAGTTGCCATTGGTGACTGGACTCTGAACATCTTATTTATGTATATAGAAAGCAGACATACTTTCCCATTCTTGCCACCAATTCTAGACTGTTATTTGGCTTGGTTCAGTATTGCTTGCTATAATATGTATTTACATATTCTTTATAGAAGCAAAGTTCATCGCTCAGTACCAGGACTTGGTGACTATGGCTATTTGGATTGCTACAGGAAAAGCCTTTTTCCTCACCCCGACATCCTTTTTTATTTTAAGGACCAAATGCTTGCAAAATGTTATTTTTCAAAACAAAACTATTTTTGCTCTGAAGGAAAAACATCTGAAACCACGATCATTTCATGGCTTTTTTTGTCTGTCTCTGAATCAGAAATAGGCTGATCCAGCCTAGAGGCTAAATGGACTTAGTGCCAAGTTTTCATTTGGTGTGGCTACAAGTTACAAAGAGCACATCCTGTTGAAAATGAATAGATCTGAAGGGAATTAAGCACCAAATTGTCCTGGACTTTGCAAGGCAAAGCATATGCTGAAGGTAGTGATGATGTTTGTAGTAAGGTACAAGACTAAACATGGAAAAGAAGCTTGTTCACTGTTCCTCTGTTCTTAGAAATTTAAAAAGAGAATTATGATTGCAGTTGTGAGACTTTAGTTAGGATAATTTAGATTTGGTTCATCTCAGTGTAATCTGAGATTCTTAGTGCTCCAGAGGCAGTAAATATCATTAAACTTTGGACATCCAGCAGGTTACCTTTACCACTTTAAAATATCCAATAAGAGCTATATAAAAAAACCCCAGTAAGATTCTTAATTTTGTCTTTCGTACTGATCCAACTCAGTGAAATGTGTGTTTTTTCTTTTAAACCATGACATGCCAAGAGCAGCAGCTCCAGATGGGGCTGTTTGTGGCTACGCCAGTAGGACAGGGCTTCCTTCTAAGCATAGCTTGTCCTTGTACATTTATACTGGAACAGTGCTTTCAGTGGTGTCTTGTAGCAGGCCTTGATATTTTGAGGAGAAGGAGGAATAGGAGGTTGTGGGGAGGCAGGAGCAGGAGGTGAAGAAGTGATGGGCTGGCAGTGCAGCCCTCCCATGGGCACCCAGGAGAAATCTGTTTCTACTGAATACACTCATTTCAAAAGGAAAGACTTAGTGGTGCAAAACCCTGTGTGTAAACAAGTCCTACATCTCTGTTCTTTGCGCTTTGTTCTTCTTGCACAACCATGGATTTTAATTGTGAAAAACCTTTCTTCTATTGCTTCTCTCTGTTATTTTGGCATTGCTGCAAACTTCAAATTGTGCTGGTTTTTGCGTGTGCACGTCTTTACTGGTAGTAAAGACATTTATGTAGAACTCGAGGCTTTGCTAGAAGGGGGTTACACAATCATATGATTTCTAAAGCAGGATGGAGTAAATAAGTTTTTTATTTTTTATTGACCATTACAAATTTGGAATATATTCTTGTTTGAGTGGTAGGATTAATGCAAAAAGCAAATACAAGTTTGGGAAGCATCTTGTGTTCCTTTGGTTGCCAATGTGGGGTCTGGAAGAAATTTTCTTGCACTAGATGTTGGCTGCATTTTAAGTTTTCCTTGTAGTTCTGAGCAAGGATCAGGTGGGTCAAATACCACAGATCTCCTGCTCTTTGTTCCAGAAACAGAGTTTAGGTTCTGATTTCCAAAACATGCTGGATGCTTTCCAAACTGGAAGAAGGAAGTCATACCTGCTTGGAGACCACAATTGCTCCAGATGACAGAGATTGAGAAAGTGTCCAGGAACAGCAGTGCTGTCCAGAAAGGCTGGTGATGGTCAGTGTAATAACTGGCAGTCTAAGCTGCAAGATGTTGAAATAGCTGGTGTCAGTATTTACCAAAGGAGACCTCTAAGAATGTGTTGGGCAAACATCATCTAAGTGTGGTTTGGGTATTGCTTGTGCTGCTGCTATGGAGGAGGAAACCTCCAAGTCCCCCCAGCTCTCTATGGTGCTCTCCTTTGCAAAGCTGTCTAGCTGCAGATACATCTGTCAGCTTGGGATGCTGTGCTTACCCTCTCAAGTGTTCATCAGGAATGATAAATTGTTCGTCTGCTAATCCTGTTTTATAGAGTTACACTGATACCTGTGGACAAGGAGATCAAGGCCAGGCTGGGCATTTTAATCAGATTTTTTTCCCTGTTTTCTGGTTTTAGGTTGTGCAATGTAATTCCTGGTGTTGGAAATATTGGGTTTCAGCAGCAGGAGGTTTATATAGAGGAATATGAGCATTAATAAATCAAATATATTAGTTTAGAAGAATAATTAATAAACCAATCTAGTAAACTAGATTTATTAGTTAATAAAACAACTTAATTGAGAAATGTAAGGGAAAGTAGGCTTTTGTGTAAAATTTATATCTAATAAACATATTCTGTACAGGCACTAAGGTAAGGTATATTCATGCATTTAATTTTTTTTTTTTTAATATTTAAGCATAAATCAGTTCAAGAGGGAAATTTCAGAATATAGCTGTTCATCAAGCACAGGGATCGGTCCGGATGGAGTCAGATATTCTAATCAAACCTTTAATCAAGGTAAGGGGAGCTAAATGATTGACACCTGAGATCAAATTTAATTTATGTAACTTGAGATTATTTACTCACAATGTAGGTTTTGTCCAAAGTAATGCAGTGCTCCCCTTTGAGGGATATACCAGAACTGAATTCCATATTTAAAGCAAATATGCTGGGAAGTTCCTGAGTTATTACATCTGAAAGGAATGAGGAAAGAGCCCTGCTGCAGTAGCCTGGTTGCCTTTCTTTGGCTTACATGGCTGCAGTTTCTCCTTGTTTAGATCAAGATTAACAGACTGGAAAGAACAAATGTTCCTTGTTTTCCTGAAAGCGCCTCAGCTGCTGAAGGTGTTGTATAAGCTCCCATTAATTGATCTATGCACTTTGCTGATTTTTATCAGGTTTAGGCAGATGAGAACTACTCCAAGCTGTGTTTTTCTACAAGATCCTTTTAATTTTTTGTATCTCTCAACATCTCTTCCTCTGTGTTGCAGCTGCTTAGCTTCTAGTTGAAAAGGGGAAGCGAGGGATCGCATAGCTCTTTAAATGTGGGACTCACAAAGAATTTGGATATGCATCCCTCTGCACTGCTCTGGCATTTTATTTCATCCTCAGCTGTTGGATGGCAGGTTCTGCTGTTGCCAGTGGCCTGGTTATTTCTATGCTCTAAGCTTCACATGTCTTGGTTTGAGCTTCCTCTACAAAAGGCCTGGGTCGAGTAGCAACAATCTGAATTGTGAGCTGAAAGCTTCACAATAGCAAAGCTATAATTGCTTGGAGGAGGTTATATAGGTGGAACAGGATGGTTTGCTTGGAAGGAGATGCTAAAATTGTGGAAAAGAATGAAGAAAAATCATCTGAGATTCCATGTGGTAGGACTGTAGCCAAAACTGTGTACTTTCCAAGTATAGATCATTTAAATCCTTTGGGGACCCACAGAGAGTCTTGGCTGCTGGCTCCATCTCTGTAACTGTAGAAATACGAGTTCAGATCCAGACTTTTCATCTGTTTCTTATGCACATAATAGCCTGAATCTTAATTTTGGACATCAACACCCTAGACTTTGGAGAAAACTGCAGTTAGGTCTTTTGTTGTACTTTTTAGAAAGCTGTGATAGACTAGAGCAAAGTTTTTACAGTAATGCTGAGAGGTTTAATGTTCAGCAATCAAGGAGCCATGGTTGGAGAGTGGGTGTCCAGCAAAACGTATTTGAAATACTAAAAAAATTATAAAAAGAAACAGTCATGTGTATAACCTCTGCCTTTGCCCTACCCCTGAGAATTTGCCTCCTACCCTCCCCAAACTGCTTTCTAAATCAATTTTTAATGTGCAGTGTTTGCTGAAACATGACTGTCTATATATATTCAGCCAAGTATGCCAAGTTTGTCAGCCAGCACCCATTTTTGACCTGATAACATGATTTTTATAACCATTCTAGAACTGTATCCACCAATAAAATGAATCATTTGCATGAATAAACAGGAAAAAGTTGTTTAGTGATGCAAGATGATGCTTTCCAGATAATATCTATCATAGAATTATTTAGGTTGGAAAAGACCTTTGAGATAATCAAGTCCATTTACCTAACTCTACCAAGTCCACTACTAAACCAAACTTTTAAACAAGTTCAGGGGTAGTGATTCAATCACTTCCCTGGGCAGCCTGTTCCAGTGTATCTATATCATACATATGGCTATTAGATAAATAATAATAATCCATTTCTGGAAGCTGAATATCTGTACAAATCCAGTTCATTGGCTGATGCTTGAATCTGTATGTTTAATTCCTTGCATAGGGAAGGAAATGCTGTATATCACGCCAGCAATTACATGCCCAACTGTGATAAATTTTGGTTTTGCTCTTCAGTGTAGCATATAGTTGATTTGAGGACTCCTGGGTTCTTTTCACAACTTCATTCCTGGCTATCTTTGATCAGATCATTAATGCCTATTACTCAATTTTTGCCCATTTGTTACATGCCTGTCATATTTTACTTGCCAGGATTACAGGGCACAGGTAGACTTAATTTTTTAAGAAATTAAGCCTGGCAGTGCAGGCTTTTTGCCTGAAATATCCTAGTGTGTGTATCTATGACCTATACGTTTGGCAGCATTCCTGTAAGGTTCGTTTTCATTTGACTTTGCAGGACATCAGGACATGCTAGTAGTCCTTTCTTCAAAGTGTAGTAAATCCGTTAATTTTGTGCTAGTGATTGGCACCACACAAATGCTCATACTAAGTAAGGTTGCTAGAGCTTTTTTTGGGAAAGTAGTCACTGCAGAAGTTGGCAAAATTAATCTGGGATCAGCAGAATACTAGAAGCATTTCTAGAAAACACTAGAGGATTGCTCTTTTTCTTCTTGCATACAGGTACATAGGAGCTTTGTATGGCAGGATATTTGGGTTGATCCTTGTTTCCATTTTTGATGTTCAAACTGATGAGTACAGAGCACGGGTTGACCCAGGTCTCTCTGCTGCCATTGGAGCTGCCTCCTTTTTCAGTGGTGTGTCCGGACTGACCATCTCCCGCACTGTGATCATGGTAAGTATGTTACGTTTTCAGGTATTGGTGTGGCCAAGGTTGAGTTGAGCTTTTGCTGTTGCAGCTAAATGAACCCCAGGTTCTCATGTATGCTGAACCACAGAGAAATAAATTATCAGCCTGACTATTTCTAGCTTGCCTGAAGAGGTTTTTTTCTGGGACCTTTTATTTGTGAAGTGTAAGTATGGAAATAAATCTGACTATTTGTTTTCCTATTTTTATAATGTTTTGGGGATTAAAAAAATGAAAATGGCACCAGTGGTTTACAAACAAGGAAATAGAATATACTATTGTTCATTTCTTCCAGATGACAAAAAAATAGTAGATAACACTGCTTGGCTTGTGAATTGACTTCTGTGGGGGCTGAGGGCCTTGTGCAATGCACCTTTTTGTGTTGGGGCTGAATATGGCCTCCTGGATGGAGTAAGTGAATGATTTGCAGGAATATGGGCAAGTGAAGCAATGGGAAGCCTCCCAGGTCTTACAGATTTCAGAATTTTGAGATTTGCTTGGAACATGTCATATTTCTGTTTCCTGCCCCCCCTCCTTTTATAACAGAACATTTTGAGTCTGCATTACCATACTTTCCAGCTAAACCTTGGAAAGTTAAAGGATTTGCAAATAATATTCTCATAATTAGAGAGGATATTCTTTGCTCTCCCTGGTTGCAACACCTGGGCATGGTGAGTTGTAAGACACAGCTGAAATTCAGCTTAGTCAACAGAGAAGTGATGTTGAGGTCACAAAGGGGAATCTTTCACCCTTCCACAGCAGGACATTCAAGTCTTATGAGTGTAACTGTGTGTGGAAATTTTACCCATGACTAAACCCAGTCTTGGCTGCCTGGCTGGCTTTGCCCAAAAGGATCTCATTAAAATCTTTGCAGATGTCAGAATTCACCCAGAGTGACCAAGCCAGGGTTTCCCCTCCTTGTACGCTGTTGCGCAGTATTTGATAAGGTAGCTTTTTACTGGCACTGAATTGGGTTTGATTTAGTGATAGGTTGTGTAAATTGTGGAGGAAGTGGATTTTTGATGTTTTAGCTTCAAAGGTGTTGTACGTGCATAAAAACTTCTCTATTGTGAAATGATAATTTGATTGTGGAAATGCTCCTCTTGGTACCTTAGCACTTACTTACCCATGAAGTAGAAACATACTCTGGAATTTTTGCTTCTATTATTGCTGTTATGCATCTTTTGGAAGTTATTATATGATTTGTTAGCTGACTACTAAGTGTGCAATACTTGAAGGAGGGACAGTTGGTGTCTGCATACTAGACATAAGTTTTTTGAGAGCCCAAATTAGCACTAAATGTAATGCCTTTTCCAAAGTAAGCCAGAATTTTCTTTCAATGGCTCAATATGTTTTAATTGAAGTATCATTTGTAACCCATTACTTTATGGTCTTGCTGTAGATATAAGTCCTTAGTGGCAAAAGCAGTTGATTGACATCTTCCCTAGCTTTGTGCTCACGAGGCTGTGTTCATCACAGGGAAATGAGAGGTGGTTATGTGCCAGAACACTTGCTGGTCTTGGATGACAGGACTGCATTTCATTCGGCTCCAGGAGAGAGAAGTAGTCTACATTTTATTTGCTTCAGTTTCTCCCTGCCTTCCTTGTTACCTGCACTTGTTCTGTTCTTTTTTTCCCAAGTGCCTCTGTGAACAAGCATGTACTACATATGCAAAACAATAGCTGGAAACTGTTAAGAGAACTGTAGGAAACTCAGTTGAAAAGGCACTGGGGAGATGCTGAGAGCTGCATTGCAATGTGTTCTGCACTCCCCTAGGTGTCATGTTAGAACTCTTCTGTGCCTCTCTCTGCAGAGGCAGATTCTGTTTCAATTCATGTTCATCCAAGACAAATAGCTGCATTGCTTGAGGAAATATTAATTTTTGAGAAGAAAAAAGGTCTTGGACATGACAATGCAAAAACATAATTAAAAGGTTGTGCCCTCAAACCATAAAATGCACATATTTTTCCTATATTGTCTGATGGGTTCAAAAAGAATTGAGAATGTTTGCTTTGGCTTTTCACACAGCCTTCCATTTGGAAACAGTTATGAATGTGGGACTTGTAGCGAACAGGTTTGTGAGATGCTTTTCTTTTTTTTTTTCGTCTCATGGCAGACCCCACAGGCATTTGCCCACCTCTTTCTTGGCTGCCTCTTTCTACCCCCCATGCTGACACTTGACCCTCACCCTCAGCTCTTTGTGGTGAGCAGTAGATGTGGTGACATTTTCCTTGGCAAGTACGAAGACCAGCCTTAT
Source organism: Brachypteracias leptosomus (assembly GCA_013401335.1). Lineage (NCBI taxonomy): Eukaryota > Metazoa > Chordata > Aves > Coraciiformes > Brachypteraciidae > Brachypteracias > Brachypteracias leptosomus. The sequence goes on from VYZX01030837.1 coordinate 117,542, forward strand.
GACTTGCCTTCCCACAGCCTCCTGTCTCCCATGTCTTTTTAAGTGTCATATGTACTGGGCTTGCTGGCCTCAGGCTGCTCTAGATGTGGGAAGAGGAACAGCATCTTCCTGCAGTGTGTTTTTGTCTCTGGGTCATTCTGTATTTTTATTGTTCCTTTTGGTGTTTTTTACCTCTCAGTAACACTGCCTTGCAGAGGGTAGAGAGGAAAGGTGGCACTGGGCTAGCCAAGGATTGATGTTATTCGGTACTGGTGGTCCCCCTGTGTGCAAGCTGAGAGAAGCTTGATTTACACCCACTCAGATGCTTTGTCCCCTGAGTTGTCTTTCTATTATACAGAAAATATTTCTGTTACATGGAAAATAGCCCTGACTCTCTCTCCCCTCTCACCTGTTCTGTTTGAACAGAATTAAAGCAGTATATCAGTTTATTGGCCTAATTTATTTCTCCAAGAAATCTCTTCTGATGAATTTGGGGAGTGCAACTAATTCTGAAGAGGTTAAGGCTCAAAACCCTCCTCTGAATATGGAACACTGAAATATCAGATGTAGACTAAAGAGAAAACAGAATATTCTATGCAAATAGAACAGTCTATGCAATATTGTTATATAAACCAAAATAAAATCTCTGTAGGGGATTAAAACACCTAAAGTCTGTCCTTGAGTCTCTTGCTAATGGCAGGTGTGGCTGCTATGAATGAAGGGCTTGTGCTAGTGTGCGTATGATGTTGGTACTGAAATAAAATAACCGTCTGATGGGGGTTCAGAGCATTATGAAAACTTGCTTGTTGAAGTCTGTCTGACTCTAATACGGCAGAAATAAGCTGTATGTAAAACCCTCTGGTTCATAGGGCAGTATTGAAGGCTAGAGATGAGGTTTCTCTGTGCTCTCAGATGCCTCCATCAAGGCAGGAACACTGGCAGAGCACTGTATGTAATAACTTACCCTGCTCTAAGTGACCACTGCCCTAGAAGTAGGAAATTTGGTATACACATTTCATTAAAAAACGAAAACGGGCATTTATCTTTTGCATAATTTGGATATCCCAGTTGTAATGTAGACTTCTGACACGCTTCACAGCAGTGTTTCAGGTCATCTTGAGTGAGTGCAACAGAATAAATGTATCGGCAGCTACTTACGATTAAACACAAACCTCTCCCCTCTCTTTGTGTTTCTTCTGTACTTCCAATTCAGGCAAAATGTGCTTACCTCAAATTACAGGCAGGATCTATCATTGTAAATTCTGTGGCTACCCTTTTCACTTCCTCTGAGAGAGTGACTCTCAAGAAGCTTGAGTCCTTGCAAAGAAATTTAGGTAGAACATCAGTTGTGGGCTGATAGGACATAGATAGAAAAGAGACAACTTGTTTTACAGGTGTGATGTGAGAATGCACCCGATCCAACTAAGTAGAGAGAAGTTACAAGATTAGCAGAATGATGATATAAGATGTTAGAAAACTAAGCACAAGACTTCTGAAATGCACTGGATACCAGGCAGATTTTATATGTAAGTTTTTCACAAGCGAGCTGTGTTGATCAGTGGTTGTAGGACACAATATGCTGCATTTTGAACCAGTTGCAGTAAGGATGATGCAAGCAGGAAGAATGGGTTTGAAAATGCTAAAACAAATATAAGTTCTTGTTCAGTGGAAGTGTCTGATAACATCACATACCTAGCGCTTGAAGAACAAACAGTGAAAACAATCCTGGCAGCTTATAGCATTGCTTGTCTGTGTTACTGCTACAGATACCATCAGGGGGCCAGGAATTCTCATTGATTTAAATCAAATTTCTCCTGAGTGAGGCCTGATCTAATGGATGACAGCTCTGTTCTACAGGTGAAGATGGATAAGCTGTAAAATCACTGGGCAACAAAATTGTGATATGTATCATGCTTGGATTAAATGTTAATGGATGTAAATTCTAGAATTTCTTCTTGCTTAATGAGATGCCAGAAAAATTCTGTATAGCTGTGCCTTTCAACGTGCTGGGAGTAGTGGGATTGTGTTATTTTCCACTTCAGCTTCCTCCCCTGTGGTGCTGGAAAGCCATGCACTGGTTTGCCAGCCACAGTGTTTGGGTCTAGGTTGGTTCCTGGTTATACCTTGTTCTGTGAATTTCCCCTGCTTACTTCTGCAAATTATTGCCACTCTTCTGAGTGATTTTTTTGGGGCATGCAATTAACTTACATGCTGCTTTAGAGGCAGAGAGATTGTTCTAGTAGAAATGCTGGGTTGCCCAGTAAACTGCTTTTCCTGGGATGTTTTGCATGTCTGTCAGGACTTGGATGGCATTTCCTCAGTTTTCAGTTCCAGCCTTCCTGCTGCCCCCTGTTACCTGCTGCTGTTTCACTTGGCTGTTAGCAGGGCAACGTCTCCATGAAAAGGGAGGGAGGATGGTTCTAGTGGTGCGTGTGCTCCTCGTCATGAGAAGTAGCAGTGTCCGTTTGCCTTGGGCAGCCTCTGCCTCCCCTTGGGTGGAGGCTGTTTCTGCCATCTGGACCTCCTGCTTTTCCCTCTTCCCTCTGCTCCTTGAGCTGGAAAGTGAGGACAGAACATCTCATGGCACAAAATGGTTGTCGGTACGGCTGTTTTCTGGGGCTTGTCCCCTTCTGGTTTATGAGTTCCTGGGACTGTTGTGTGGGCAATGAGAAAGAGCCTGCACAGGGAGCTGGATGTTATTCAAGGCAGTGCTCCTGTAGAGCTGGCAGGACTTACAGGTTCAAAGGGTCTTCAGTGCAAACTGCGTCTTCTGTGGGGCTTGTTCAGGTACTTAAGTCTTGCTCTAGTAAGGAAAGGAAAAATAAAAATAGTCTGTAAACAGCTAACTTTAAAACACCAACTGCAGTGCAGGTGTCTTTCTGTAATGCATAGTTTCCACCTAGTTTGTCTTACTTTTTTTTAGTGAATTATGTGCACAAAATGAGTGCTGGCACAAGGTGAGGCTTGTGTACTGGTGACCTTGTGCTCTTCTCAAATAGAGAAGCTACTGACCCCGAAGTGATGGAGCTCAAGAGCTGTGGCACTGTTGTGCTGTGGGCTTCAGGAAATAGAGACTATTGGATTTTGGTCCACGATGGCTCTTCAGGGCAACTCTTATGGCATGAGTAACTACAGGAAGCAGAATATTTTGCAAGATGTCAAATTAAATGATTTAATCAGTGCTTCTGGTCTTAAAAGAAACCACTCTTGTTTTTGGCACTTAAAATGTGCTGTAACATCTGACTAGTTGGAGGGAGTTCCCTTCCAAATTCATAATGCCATCCAGAGTGTGATCCTTTCCTTGATAAGGATCATGGTTTGCTGAGGTGTGAGGAAAAACCCTCTGTGAGTGCTGAGTATGCTTTTGGTGTACCAGCAAGCAGAACAGGCTGATTTGAAATGCCTCAATTTTTTTGTTCACATAAATTTATGGTCAAATAAGATCAATACAATCTTATGGTCAAGTGCAGCAAAATGTTCTTCAGTGCTTTGTGGTGGGAATGACTACAAACATGGAAGTCCGTAACAGGTTGTTTTTTCAGCACCATCCTGCTTAGAATGATTTAAAAAAAATCTCTTCTAACCTATTTTTGACTGAAAATGAGGCCTTCAGATTTGTTTTTGCAAAAATCTTGGATGTTTAATCAAAACGCTGAACATCTGAAAAACAGAAATAAAGAAAAAATATTTAAAATGTCTTGCTATAAGATTTGTTGTTTCATGTTAGCATTTTTCTGCAAGGAATGAGATATTTCCCATGAAACACCAAAGAGACTTTCTTGGTGTGTTCAAGGAAGGAGGGGGCAATCCATGGTGCATCGTGGGAGACGTAGTTTAATCTGAGAGGCCAAGCCAAATCCAAGTTTAAAATTCTCAAGAGATGTCAAAATAGCATTCCACATGAAAGCTTTTTGAATTTTAATCTAAAAAATACTGCCCTATAGGGATGATAAATGATTTGTCAGGTCACTGGAACTTTCCATAAAAAAATGTTTGCTTGTAGGGAAAAAGGAAAGAAAATTATTTTTCTTTCTGGATGGTAGCCTTGTGAACCCAGCCCAAGAAAGTCAGAACAAGTCCCCTTGGGTTCATTCATTCATCACCTGTAAAGCAGAACTGTAACGATAGGACAGTTGGTTAGTCCTGTAGGTAATGCACAAATTAGAAGAGAATCCAGCTTTATCTCTAATATAGCTGTTTCAGCTCTGGCACCAGGTTTTTATCAGTAACATAAACAGACATGACTGAGTTGTACATGGATTCAATTGGCGCTGAACTTTTAGAAAGTTCAGTTGTGCATCTGAAATATTGAAATGGAGACTGTGCCTCTGTTTTAAATGGATACATTGGAAATGAAGCTGTAATGTGAGAAGATAACATTTTTATATAGTGATTTTTCTGGCTCTAGCTTTCAGTAGCTTTAAAGGTATTTTATAAATAAAGTGATCTAGTGTATTACAACATGGGATTGTACATTTGGGACATGTAATACAAACCTTAATGAAAGTTCATGAGAATTTAATGTGCAGAAGTTATTTTTAATTCACAGTATCTTATCTGTTTTTAATTTTTTTCAAATTACAAAAGGCAGTTGGGCTGTCTTATGTACTAATTCTTTGCCAAATTTAATTTGTTTCCAAATTAAAGGCATTTTTCAGTTACATTGTCACAAAAAGCATCTGAAACCATTAAGTTTTGTTATATTTTTAACTTTAAAACCTTCAGAATGTTGCCAATAGTGTTTTTCCCAAATTTCAAGAAAATGATTTATCTCTGGGACAAAAGCTACCACAATAAGCCTATCTCTTTCTTTTTCCAGCCTGAGGGGTTTATCATCATCTTGAATTAAAAACCCCATGTAACCAGGAGCTCTAATGAATGGGGGCTCTGGGCCAGAATTCTCTCTTTGATTATTGGACCCAGCTGAAACAGGAGCAAGTGGTTACACAACCCAGCAGCTGCTGGGCTGAACATGGTCTGTTGGTGGGAAGGAGGCTTCTACTGTAGGACCTGAGAGAGGCAAATCCCTCAGGAGGAGCATAGCCTCTGCTCAGGATGGACAGAACAACGCATTTGGTTATTGCAATTTCAATGTTTTACCTGGCTTTTTGGAAGAGGAAAAAAACAGGGTCCAGGACACACGTGGTGGTGGTGAACGCTGCTGAAAGGTGTGCTGCTGTCATGGGCAAGACTGAATGGAGGTGGGCACCAAGGGAAAGCTGTGAAAACACATGGAAAAGTACAAGTGTTGCAGCAAAGAGGAGCCTAAAGAGCATCCAGTGGGGCCTGTCCTAATGACCTCTCTTCTGTCATTTTGAAATATGAGTGTGATGGTGGAAAAACCCTTGAGTGCCTGATGGCTGTGTCTCAGGCAAGTCTGCAGAGCCAGACCTGAGCTGCTCTCTTGCATCTCAAGAAACTGACAAACACCCCAAACTGGCAGTGGGCACCCAGGTTGTTGTCAACCGGTGAGTTATGCAGCAGCAGGTGACTTCTGCAGTTGCTGGTGCAACTTGTGAAGTAGCAGTGCTTGGCTTTGAAAGGTTGAAGTTGCACAGCTGTGGAGATACTGGAGTGGAGTTGCCTGGTGCCTCAGATCGTATAGTGTGAAGACTGACCTCAGGTTACTCTGGTTATACTGTTCCCATCTCACGTTCTTCCTCAGCCTGACCCTTGTTCAAAGAAAAGAGAATTTCTCTGCAAGGCTTGAGCCATACTTCTCCCTTTCTCCTCCTTATTTAGCAGAGTGTGTGCAATACTTGGGAGGGAGCAGACAAAGAGAAGGGAAAGAACTGTCTGTAAAAAATGAATACATCCTCACAGCTCACTTTGGCAGCACAGACATTAGGAGATGTCCCATCATGCCTTCCTCTGACTTGCTTAAGATGGAAGGGTGTGAAAGGGACATTGGGCTCCTGGGACAAACAGCTCAGTGCTCTGGAGAGAGGAGGATAATGTTGGGAGGGTCATTCCTGTCTGAGAAAGTAATAGAGGCTCATGACAGGTCATGTCAGCATCTGTTGTACTACATTGATGTAGAAGAGAGAAGATTTTGACCCTTGCTTTAGAATGAGCACACATGTACGTGCTCTGGATCAGGGAGCACATTTTGCACTGCTGGTTAATAAGGCACGTACTATGGAGTCCTTACCAGAAGGACAGGAAGCCGCATGTGCCCACTCAGGCTCAAATTCTTCTCTTCTTGGATGCTTAAAAATAGTTCAGCACAATTACTCCAGCAGGGTTACACAACACCAAATTTAGCTTTATTCAGGATTTTCCGCATGGCCACAGACTTCATTTTAACTCCCCAGGAGAGAATGCCACATGGTTGATTTTCCACCTGATTTTGGTGGGGAAAGGGAAATCTTTTGCAGAAGCTGGGACAAGTGTGTAGCATTCAAGATTTTTTTCACATCATGTTTCCTTCAAAGAGGGCAGAGGAAGTGCTTAATTATTTGGAAGCTCATTTGGCAGGTTCTTCCTAGTGCAAGGCTGCTTAATGCATCAGCCTGTCACACTTTAAATACTTTAGAGCTCACTTAACGGTTTTGATTACACCTGAGATGGTTCACAGAAGTTGTTTTGACAGGGCCTAATTTTCTGTTACTGAGCTGCCTGATTTTTTTTCTAATGAAGAGTTCAAACCCTAGTCAAAACAATTTTTGCAAGTCTCCGAGCCTACAGTCACTCCTCACAGGGTAAGTGCTCACTCTGCTTACACTGCCTGTCAGGAGGAGCCCGCTGTGTCCAAATGGTGTATTTCACTTTATTTCAGAACCTGATTGCAAGTGATGTCACCTTTTTACAAAGAAGGGGACATGCAGAATAGTGTTGCACCAATCCTAGTCTTATTCTAATAAATTCCAAAATAATCAGAGTAACAATGCATAATCAGCAAACTGCTAAATTCATTAAGTCCTACGATTTTCTCTTGAATTTGCTCCAACTAGGGCAAAAGTGCTGTGTGTTTTTTGGCAGTAACTTGTCTGGAGAATGAAATAAGTGAAACTGTACTCTCATGGAGAAGGGGATGGGGAATGGTTTCAGGACCTCAGATTTTGTAATGCGCTTCTTTAGGAGACTGGAGGCTCAGTGGACGAATACCTATGCTCGTTTTGAGAACAACAAGCTTTTGTAAGTTTTCTGGTCTGATATTTAAGATCTAAACTCCTACTGAAGTTAAATAGGAAGGGAGTTTGCTGCCTGTGGTGTAGAGCATTTATCAAATAGCCTCGGTAGATCCACTGTCCAGCCTGCAGCTGTCTGTAGTTGCAGGGCTCTTTCTTCTCCAGCCTCTTCTAGACCTCAGGAGCTGGAGCCATAAGAATCATGGCATTCTGGAGATGCTGGTTTCAGCATTGCTTAAATATGACAGAGATTCATTGCAGCTGTCTCTTAAAAAAATGCTCATGAATCATAATTTAAAGAATTCTGTGTTTCCATGGGTTAAAAAAGTACAAGGTTGCTTAGCTGGGTTATTATATAGTGCAGAGATTGTTTTGAATAAGATTTAATACATGAGCCTGCAGAACGTTTAGGTGTATTCAGCCACACTTATACACAATGCTGCTGTTTTTATTAATAGAAGGTTCACTTGATACAACACACACCAGTGTTACCTTCCTGAGGCACAGATTTAGATGGCTTTGAAACCTCCTTTCAGAGTTTAGTGTCAACTGTATACATAAGAGAAAACATCAGATTATAAAATAGTAGTCACTGATATATATCTTTCCAGGGGATCTTGGCAAGAGTTGCTGCTATCACCTATAGTGCTTCCGATATCACTGCATCCATTGCCACAACCTGTCAAAGCAGGTGTATTTACAGGCCTTGAGGGACTGAAACAAGAAATCAGACATTTGTGTAGCATCCTCATCCAGGCTCCCAAGGACTGAGGCTCAAAGGATTTTGCCATGTGTACAGGCATTACTTAGCTATGCTGGGTATTTCTGTGTTCTCTCTAACAATCTCCTGCTTCCATACTGGGTCTTGGAATTAGAAAAAAATGTTCTCTCTTTAACGAGGAAATAATCAACAAAATGCTGGTTGGCTTCAGAAAAACTGACGCAAGTATTTAAATCCACATCAGAGAAAACTGGGATGAGATTTCACCAAACATTACAAATGAAGGTAAATTAAGCAGCAGTGCACGAGTGTGATTAATTAGAACTACTTTGGTTAAAGAGAAAAAGTACGTGCCCAGTGCTAAGATATTTTTTTGTGCTCTGTCTCGGCAGTAATTAAGCTCTAGGGTGCTAGAGGCTGCCTGCTCCTCGTAATGGCCTGGAACAGTTAGTGGGGCTGAGGTCTGGAAGAGGAAGAATCCCACTAATTGTGCAATCCTCCTGGCACTGGGGTTTGGCAGGAGGTCCTCGCAGTGAACCTACGTTGGGTGTGCCGCCCTTTGTAGCGTGCGATGCGCAGCTTTATGTGCCCGAGGCTGTAAGAAATCATCATTTTCAGCAGTGTGAGGGAGCTTGAATGCATAATGTTTTGGGGCTAGCATGGCAATCGTGTCTTCTTAGGAGATTTATGTTTACTGTATTGCAGCATCCCACTTTTCCAAAAATTCCCAGCAGTGATTGTGATGAGTGATAAGGAGAAAAAGCGAGTTGAGGGAATGGATGTAGTCCTAGGATTATAAAGGATTTCTTTAAAGATTAAGTGCACAGGAAAGGAATATTTTTCACATAGTTTCAAAGAGATTCGTGCAAGTTCGGGGAGGGAGTGTTCCTCTGGATCAGTAAGTCAAGAAGGTGTCTCTTTTGGCATAATCCCAGAAAAAAATAGTGGACCATGATAACGATATTTCAATTCCTGCATTGTCTGGACATTATTAAGTGGGAAGTGACTCCAATGTTCAACACACAGGTTGCTAAGGGCCAGCAGATCATAACCCAGAGATTAAAGGAATTGAAATGCAGATCTGCATTGTTTGAGAAATGGCCATGACAAGACAAATAACTTAATCCTGGGAGATGTTATTTCCATAAACTCCTATTCTCAGGAAACCTGTGGACAGCTCTTTTATTGCTGTGAATAGGCAATTGTTCTCTCCTTCCCTTCTTTACGTCAAGCGATCAGCTTGCAACCTTGTTGGCATTTGCTCCAAGAAAAAAATGATCAAAAGTTTTCTGCTGGCTACAAGCCCTCCACCCTTTTGAAATGTTCTGTTGACTCTGAATGATTTTTTTTTTTTTTCTCAGTGTCTTTAATCAATAGTAGCAAAAATTTCAAATGAGAGAAGTTTTGGTTGTGTGTGAGAGAAACAAAAGGTGCTTTCCTGGGGGAATGTCAAACCTTCCACAAAATCTGGTGACATGGAGACTGGGGACCTGTGCCCAGAGCTGGTGTTTTGTGCCTGCTGCAACCTCAACTCCGAAACTCTTGGATTTGGCTGATAGTACCAACACATCATGTCCCTTCCCATTCACTCCCTTTTTAAACTCACTCTCAGACATATTGTCTTGTACCTTTGTCCAGCACCTGCTTGTTTTTCCCCAAATATTTTCCAAATTCCAGGCCTTTCAGTTAAGTGTGTGTAACCTTGTGAAGAATGACAAAAGTATTTCCTACCAAGGATGATGCTCTTTATATCATGGGAAGAACGAATATTTTGTCTTTTGTTTTTTTCAGTTTGTCAGGCAGCTTTTCTATTTGAACAAATCTTGAAAAATTAATTTGACTATGAAACAAGTATCTTTTTTTCTTTTTGATAGGCCCTCTCTTCTGCATTTCTCATTGTAGGTTGCAAGTAGTAAGAGAGCCCTCTTGCTTAGTGGTTTTTCAGTAGAGGAAAGAAAATTGGTTTGCTCTACGTACCTGACTGACCATCTTTTCTTTTACATTATTGGGAATATCAAGAATTCAGGGAATATTCACTGTACCAGCAGCCTTGCATCTAATGAGGTTGTTCGGAATCTGTTCTCTGAGATGGAGTAAAACCTTTGAAACATGTTAACCACAATTTGATTGAAGAGTGGGGGAGGGTTTTTAACAGTGAGCTTTAAGTAAACTGCATCTTTTTGAATTTCCTGGGCAGCTGCCTTTCTCCCTTTGATGTACTGTGCCTGGTGATGCTGTTAATGAAATGCATAATTATGTGTTATATAATAAAATAGAGCTAACATGAAGGTGCCTAATAGATTATAATGATGTGGAGGCCTGAGAACCTCAGGACCACGGGGGTTGTTGAAAAGTGCCTCTGGTGACAAAGAAGATATTTTAAAGAGGTTTGAATAACTGTGCTAATAACTTAATTGTGGTCTGCGTGCGTGCGTGTGTCTAAATGACGTTTTTCAAGATTTTGTATATAGAGAGAATATTGTAAAAAAATAGGTGCAATTTACTAGGCTGCTGATGTATGAAGTGTCAGTGCTGAGTGCTTCCAGCGCCTATTAGAGCTCCTGGCTTCACATAGACGGGTGCCTAAGGCAAAGACATTTTTGGCACAGCCTGTTGCACCCGTAGGATCAAAAGAGGGGGGGGGGGAAATCTGGCAGTATACACAGAGAGTAAATTGCATCCTAAAGAGCAGCCCCTAAAATGCAGGCTTGGAATGATATCAATAAATGAACCCTCCTGTTTAATGGCTGAAGAGTTGTAGGCGTTTGGTGGCTGCCCCCGACTTCCCCCCTTCCTTTCTCTGCTTTTGTCACCTTTATTTTATCTCTCCCTTTGTAGTACTCTGAATAATTTGTTCCTTACTTAAATTCTGTAGGAACTGGTTTGAATGATGGGTATTTTTAAAGAACAGCCTGTATAACCTTCCAGCCCCGGACCACATGAGCTCCTAATGGTGCTGGGCTGGGGCTGGGCTTGCTTGGCTGGGCTCACAAGGGCCTGTCTGCTGGGAGAATTAGCATGCAAGGAACTCCAGTGTGAATTTACAGCCTTCTAGTTACTTGGCACTAATTCCCTGGGTGGATGCTTCTAGTACCTACTAAGAGTGCTTTTGTGCAGGTTAGCTTTAGGGGCACTTTTTGCTGGAGTTAGGCTCCTGTTTGAAGGTGAAGTGTTGTTCTTCCCTTCCCGAGCACCAAGGGTACCCCAAAGGGCAGTTAGTGAGGAGTAGCTAATACACAATAAATTCACACCCAGGCTCCCCAGGCTCTGACTTCCTCATGCAGCGAGTCCTGAGGCTCTGCACTTCGTCTCTCTCAGCAGGGAGCAGATGGCCCTTCTCCAAGCAGGGAATGCTAATAAAGCCTCGTGAAGAGCACATATATGTGTGTGTAGGTTTGTGTGCACCCATACATTTATATAAGATGCATTGAATCTATCCCAGTTCTTGGATTAACTTGTGCTTGCTTCATTTTTATCAAGATACCCTTAGGAGAACTTTGCTGCTGCGTTGCCATCATCCTTGTCATTAATGGACTTAGGTTTTAGCTACAGGTTTTGGACAGTTTTCAATGAATTCTTCCTTTTTCTTTGGTGCTGAAAGCAGCATTCTTTTTCTTTCTCTTACATGAGTGACTGCATCTTTTATGTGTGAATATTTCTTTGTTGCAATTCCCTTCCCCAGTGTTTCTTATTTGAGCTCTGGAGTTTATTCTTTTATTTGCTATGCTTTTATAGCTAATAAATGTTCTCCCACAACTTAAGAACCCTCAGTAAGAAGGAAATAAGGTTTTCTCTAGCTCTCCAAATACTCGAATGTGAAATCAAGTCAATTTTTTAATAAAACTTTTGCTTTAGGCTGAGCTTCATAAATAATTTGATCTATAATTAGCATACAGCTTCACCTTATTTTAAGGTCACATAATGGGTTAAATTTTCATGCAAAGTTTTCTTGAAACTTTATAAATTTAATCTGGTTTTCATGCTCCAAATCTATCATTGACTTCTAAGTCATCTACTGATTTGCTTGATGTTTTTGCTCTAGTATTGCCTCTTCCCCCCAAAATTTCGTATCACAAAAATTGCCTCTCCAGTTCCCATCTGCAAGTGAGAGTTCAGGACGACTCTATCAGCTCCGTATTAGCCAAAGTTTAAATTTACTTACATACAGAAGATATTGCTCAAAAAGCTTTTAGCATGTCTTTCTTCAATGACCTCAGCCATGCTAGCCTGCCAAAGACAAACAGCATTTCTGCTCAGCAGGCGTTAACTCTTGGAGGCAAAGTCCAGCAGGGAACCCAGAGGCACTTGCTCTGAGCTTTCCATGCACTGGTGTGGAGAGGAGCCATCCCCCACCAGATCCCAGTGCTCGGGAGGGCTGCAGGGCCGGGGAAAACCAGCACAAGCCTCAGCGTTTCTCAATAGCAGATGTAAAATATTGCTGAATGTTTGTGACAATAAAGGATCATGGTCTGGGCCAGGCCAGTTTGACTGTTCCCATTAGAGGATGGGAGGGTAGGGGAAAGGGATAAATTGGGATGAAAAACAAGATGGGAGCCTGGAAAGCCAGGCTCTGGGTCTTGCTGCTTCTTGCTCTTCTGGAAGGATTCTGTACAGGTTAAAGCAATCACTTGAAAGTGTTTTTTAGAGTTTGAGCTTCAAGAGCTTTTAAATTTAGAGCTTTAGAGTGCTTTTATAGCCTTTTAAAGTGTTTTTGTACTAATTTTTAGTGCTGGTTTTATTCCAGAAGAGTTCCCCATAGCAAGATACTTTGAAAAAAACTTTAAAAGGAATCCACAATAAAGGAGTCTCCATCTGTGTGAATGAGTTGTGGCAGATATGATGAAGCAATTCTTAAAATCCCACAGTTGCTGTTTTCCTTTCAACTGACATGTTCCTGGTGTTTTTAAATAAAACAGTTGGATGCTAGGTTTAAAGAGACATTCAAAGAATGCTGTGGCGTTATGAGAAGTCCCTGGCCATGTCTAAGCAGAAAGGACAGTTGCGTGACCCTGTTGTATGGTGACCATGACATATGAGCCCCTTTTTGGGGATATGCTGTAAAACATCCTGGATGTTATCTTTCCAAACTCAGAAGGAGGGTGAGAGTATAAGCCTGGATAAATTTGCTACAGCTTATCAGGCAGGAACGTGTTTATTGGCATTCTTTGAATGTAGATTCTTGGAGAACGTAACAATCTCTGGTTAATGAGGTCTGTTAAATGGCAATGTGCTGCAATTGACTTTGTCTGAATTGGAGAGAAGTTTCTGGGCAAAAGCCTCTTAGTGTTACGAGGAAAGTTTGTTTATTTAATCCCAGGATAACTGCTAATGAATATCCCTTTTTAATAGGATGCAATGGTAGGGGAAATAGTGGGAAGTGAAAGGAGATAGCAGTTTTTACTAAAAAGTCTTATTAAGGCAGCATAGAGAGCTTATTTCTCTGCACTGTGAAAAATATTTGACTTTATTGTGAGTTGGGCATAAACAGCATTAAGTGCATTCATGTTACTCTTTGTGTATGAGGATTCACTCCGAGTCCTTTACTCCAAGGCAGTTGTACTGGTGTGCTTTAAGTCACTGCCAGCAAGGCTCCTAGAGGTTTGCAGCAGTAGGTCGAGTGAAGTCAGTCTACCTTTGCACTCCAGGGAGCCAACAGCACTGTTATGGTGGCTCTGTCCAACTGTGGAGGCAAAACCAAATAGCTGAAGGGGGATAAAGTATTAAATATGAGGGGTCTGGAGAACATGTTCTGTGAGGAGCAGCTGAGGGAATGGGGACTGTTTAGAGAAGAGAAGGCTAAGGGGAGACCTCATTACTCTCTACAATCCCCTGAAAGGAGGTTGTAGAGAGAAGCGTTGGTCTCTTCTCACAAGTAACTAGCCACAGGACAAGAGGAAACGGCCTCAAGTTGTGTCAGGGGAGGTTTAGATTGGATATTAGGAAGAACTTCTTTACTGAAAGAGTGGTTAAGCATTGGAACAGGCTGCCCAGGGAGGTGGTGGAGTCACCATCCTTGGAGGTGTTAAAAAAACATGTAGATATGGCATTTCAGGACTTGGTCTAGTGGTCATGGTAGTGTTGGGTCGCTGGTTGGACTTGACCTTAGAGGTCTTTTCCAACCCTAATGATTCTACGATTCCATGAAAGCATTCTACATACTTTGCCACTCATCTGACCATACCCTCACTATATAGGAAGAAAGTGCCAACACACTTAGGAAAGAGGTTTTAGGCAGGACACCATAATTTGTGCTGCATATATTTCTCTGCAACCAGCACTGCAGTGCTACATTCATAGATTTGTGATCATGGGGACAGGGATGCCTGCACCATGCCTTGTACTGCTGAACGTTGCTCAGCATAGTAACTGTGTGATGTTTCTGCTGCTTGATCTCCTAAGCTGGACTTCTATTGAAAACTTCTTGTTCCCCTTTCTGGCATCCTTCAAGACAGTGTTTGTACAAGGAGCTTGCTCTGTCAGGAAACAGCAGTATGGGAAAACAATTTTATATCTCCTGAGCTCAGCAAGAAAGAGAAAATATTTGGATTTGTTTGCATTTTTTAATATTTGTCACAATGCCAAGCTATTTTAAGCAATCTGGCTACTCCATCTCTACTTACCCTCCTCTGATATTTCAAAATTATCACAAGCCACCTGAAATATGGGAATCAGATGTGAGTTTTAATGTAAGTGCATTGCTTCAAGCTGATAGGAACGGGAGGGGGAGCTGCCACTGCATCAGCCAAGACTCTCTGGTGGAAGTGTTGATTGATTACCTGTCCCTGGGAAAGGAGGGGGAGCTCCCATCCACTTTTGGTGGATTGAATCTCTTCCCATTCCCTCACGAATGAGGTAGGTGCAGCCATTGCCATCGTTTCCAGGCATATGGAAAAAATGGAAAGTCCTTTGTGAGACGGTGTGAGCTCTCTGAGACAGGGAGCTTGGAGGGACAAAGAAGTAAAAGAAGAGCCTGATCCCGAACAGTGTCCCCACAGTGTGATGTACTGTACAAACACAACAAAAGAGAATCCCTTTCTCTTCAAGTTTATGATAGGATCTGAAATACCACTGTCATTAGAGTTCTGAGAGCAGTAAGTGCTCTGTAATGCCCAAATAGATGTTTATTAGTGGTCCAATAGAGGATCTAGTAGGGATCTTCACAGACAGTTGTGGTTCTGTTTCTTGTGAGCAGATGCCATAGAGCAGAAGAGCAACAACAGAGTATTTAGAGTCCCTTATGGTGGAGTTTGCCTTACTCTACTTCTGGATCATGAGTCTGGGCTTCCTGTGTGTTTGGTACCCTAAGATGTGCATTTTCAGGCTGTGCTTCCCACCATCCAATGGCAGGAATAGCAATTTAAGGCAAGTAGGATGAATTGCTTTCTAGAACTGCCTCCACTGACTGTAGGTTAAATGAATAGCTTGTAAAAAAGTTATGGTTTTTATTTTTTAACTTAATCTAACCTGTCCAGTGTATCTTTCAGTGTGTGAACCAGTATCCAAAACTCCAGTCTGTTCATGGGCATTTATCATCAGTAATAAGAACCGTTTTCTCTCCTAAATGTGGGTGCTGAGTCTACATTTATCTGTAGGTTGTGAGAACTCTGTACTATTGTCTTCTGTAAGATAATTAGCAGAAATGCTGATTCTTTAAGATGCTCTCTAGGGATGAGTTAGGTAATGTAGTGAAGAAATAGAAGGAAAATTTAATTTATTTACTACAGAAAGACATTTTGTTTTCCTTGAGGCATATTTGGGTAGCGTATACCCACAGCCAAAGCTATTTGCAGGACACTTTAGCTGTCATTTCTCCCAGTATTGAGGTCTACTAGACAGTCTCTTAGTTTCAAATGACCCTTCGGAAGAATAAAACGTTGGCAACTCATTCTGTCCACACTTAAACTTTCTTCCAAATGTAGCCATATCTGAAAGTTTTTAGCAGGCACATTGAATGCTGGGTATAATCTAACTGTTTTTGACATGAGAGAAAAAAGAGCCAGCAATGTGGTAGGAGGAAATAAAAACAATCTGTGACATTATGGATGACTTCTGTATGCCCATGGCAGATAAAATAGAGGGGAAGAAGCCATAAAGTTTCTCATGGTATTCCAGTTAGATGACAAGTCCATGGGAAGAATTATGGCTGCTTTCCTGGTTCAGAGTGAGCTCCTGGTCACTTGAAGGACAAATGTGTGTGTGTGTGTGTGTGCGTGTGTATATATATATATATATAAAACCCCCATCATTTCCCTCCCACTCCTTTCCCTTTCCTCTCCAGGAACATTAAAGAAAGTTTCTGAATAACTTGGTCACAGAATATACTGATACTCTAAAGCAAAATACATAGCATCACAGTTTGGTACAAATTTTATAGCTAGACACTTTAAAGGCTGCCAAGTTTTAGTCTAAATCCTCTTAGACAGTCTGAACAGGCTGATACACATCTGAACTGGCAGATGTAGTTGCTAAGCTGCTCTCCATCATATTTGAGAAGTCTTGGCAGTCAGGTGAACTCCTCAGTGACTGGAAAAAGGGAAACATCGCACCCATTTTTAAGAAGGGGGACCCCGGGAACTACCAACCAGTCAGCCTCACCTCTGTGCCCAGCGAGATCGTGGAACAGACCCTGCTGGAAGCTATGTCAAGGCATTTGGAAGACAGGGAGCTGATTTAAGACAGACACTATGGCTTCAAAAAGGGCAAATCATGTCTGACTAATCTAGTGGACTACGATAGAGTGACTACATCAGTGGGCAAGGGAAGAGTATGATCTTCTGTAAGGTCTTTGATACAGTCCCATGCAACATCCTTTTAGCTAAATTGGAGAGGTACAGGTTTGGAGGATGGAATATTCAATGGATAAGGAATTGGCTGGGTGGCTCATACAAAGAGTTGATCGATGTTTGGATGAAGATCAGTAACAAGTGATGTCTCTCGGGAGTTCATATTGGGACCAGTACTGTTCTGTATCTTTATTAATGACATAGTGGGATTGTACCCCCATCAAGTTTGCGGATGACACAAAGCTGAGTAGTGCGGTTGGTGCACTTAAGGGAAAGGATGCCATCCGGAGAGACCCTGACAGGTTTGATAAGTGGGCCATTGTGAAGCTCATGAAGTTCAACAAGGTCCTGCACCTGTGTTGAGGCAACCACCAGTATCAGTAGAGATAGGGTAATGAATGGATTGAGAGCAGCCCTGCAGGCTTGGGGATATTAGTAGATGAAAAATTAGATATTATCTGGCAATGTCTAATTGTAGCCCAGAAAGGCAATTGTGTCTTGGGCTGCATGTAACGAAGCATGACCAGCAGGTTGAGGAAGGTGATTCTCTCCCTTTGCTCTTGGAGACTCCACCTGGAGTACTGCAGTCAGCTCTGGAGTCCTCAGCACAAAAAAGACATGGACCTTTTAGAGTGGATCCAGAGGAGGGCCATGAAAATGATCAGAGAGCTGGAGTACCTCTCCTGTGAAGAAAGGCTGAGAGAGTTGGGGTTGTTCAGCCTGCAGAAGAGAAGGCTCCAGGGAGACCTTATTGCAGCTTTTCAATACTTAAAGGGGGCTTGTAGTAAAGATAAAGACACTTTTTACCAGGCCCTGTCTTGATAGGACAAGGGGCAACAGATTTAAACTAGAAGAGGATAGGTTTAGATTGGACACAAGGAAGATATTTATTATGGTGAGGATGATGAAACACTGGAACAGATTACTTTGACAAGTTGTGGATGCCCCATTCCCGGAAGTTCAAGGTCAGGTTGCCTGGGGCATGAGCAACCTGATCTAGTGAAAGATCTGCCTGCTTTCATGACAGGGAGGTTGGAACTAGAGATTGTCAATGGTTCCTTCCATCCCAAATCATTCTATGGTCCTGTGATTCTATGGCACTGGCCCAT
This sequence comes from Brachypteracias leptosomus, assembly GCA_013401335.1. Lineage (NCBI taxonomy): Eukaryota > Metazoa > Chordata > Aves > Coraciiformes > Brachypteraciidae > Brachypteracias > Brachypteracias leptosomus. Next base: position 135,264 of record VYZX01030837.1, read on the forward strand.
TTCTTGGTCTCTTTGGCATACTTCTTGGATGCTCTGTTACCTTATTATCTCCTGAAACAAATGTAGCTTCACCCTTTACCCATCTTAGATCACCAGGATTTGGACTGATACCTAGATCTGTCTTATAGCTTAGGCATCCCAAACACAGAATATTGACTCAGGGGAACTCTGATCTGCCTCTCAAAGTAAATAACACCATAATTGAAACAAATTATGAAGCTTAACATGCAGTCTCTGTAAGAATTCCAAACCCAAGATCCTATACTTCACCTAGCATGAGAAATACATAAAGACAAGACATTTAAAACAATTTAGACTCTGTACATGTTTCCTTATCTCTGTTTCCTCATAATTTCTGAGAATTCTTGCAACTTGAATCAAAATTCTACAGAAAGGTGCCTGGCCATGGCTTTTCTTTTCATGTGTTTTCCCTGTGGACCAAGATTTCTCTTTTTTCTCTCTGACTGGTCCTGCAGCTAGTGATATGCTGTGGGAGCCTATCTGCTCCTCTAGTCTTCCTTTTATCTCTTAGAGTGACCACCCAGAGTTGGGAGGCTCTGCTGTTTTTAAGTTGCACTTATTTGCTACACTTTGGGGGTATTTTTGTCTTCAAATGCCTACACTCAGATGTCATTTTGCTCTTTCCCTGGTTATGTCAGCTTGGCCGTGGGTTTGCAACCACATTATTGCTGCTCTGGGAAAGTGTAGGTGACACAGTGACGTGTGTGGCAGGTTCTACATCCTTCTTGTTCAATATTAATTTTTCTGTAAGACCACAAAATGTATGAACTGTGCATTGCTGGATTCCCCAAATCATAAAAGGGGCAGGGTTCAGCCACGCAGGAACTGGAAGCTAGCGTGTGGTTATAAACAGGTGATAAATTGTATTTGTGTGTGCAGAGTGAAAGGTTTGGGTAACTAACAGCTTGCTTAAATGCCATAGAAATGCCACATAAATTGGGATTCTTCTTCAACTGAAACTCTTTTGGGTTGGTAGCAAGGAGGAAAAATGAGAAATTCAAGAGAACTGATGTTTTTAGGTCCTCAGTGTTCATATTGTTAGAAAGAAAGTGTGGATCTTCTCTTTCCTGGTTCTTCATTGGTGTTAAGGATGAAAAGACCTTCTGTTTTTGATCATCTGTTGATTCCTCCTGCAGGGCTGGAGAACATACTCAGGCAGAGGATGAGACAGAGACAATGGCCTTTACATGAACTAGGTCCGGATCCACAGAGGAATTCAACTCCTAACTGCTGTGGAAATCAGTGGGTACATTAAGAAGCTAAATTATATACATGCTCACTATGAAGACATATCTGTAAATACTGTTATATATGAAGCTGGTAGAAGTGAGCCCTAGATCCTCAGTGGTATTTCACTGCTTAATTTGTATTTAGGCACCGGCATCTCTGGGTACTTTTCTTCCTATGGAACAGAGAGGCTTGAGATTTTTCTTAATATTTATTTTTTGGAACCTCACTGATGACCCCATCTATTGTATTCTGTGCCCTGGGTGCTAAGGCTCCAAGCACAGCTGTATCTAGCACGGGGCTGCTACGGTGCACCGTGATTTCCAGCCACACTGCACACCACTGTAAACACCCCCCTTATAAAACCTGGTTCACTGGCACACTCAGAGCTGCTGGCTGCCAGGGAATGCTCTTTAATGAGGGTAAGGAGTACTTGAACACATCTATGACTTGGCAACCCTTCCTGCTTTTTATAAGCTACTATACACTTCAGAGAGAAAATATCTTAGAGGCTACTTTTTAATGGGACAAGTTTACTTAAGAGCTGAGCGGAGCTGGTGCCAGTAGTTCTGTTTTGTTCTAGCTTAATATTAGCCTTGTCAAAGTTCTTATAGTGTCTCCTGGGTGTTTCTGTATTACATACCATATAAAGCTGTTTTGGGGAGCCAAGAATTTTGGCTGGAATATGTATTATAGTGGTCTCATTATGTTTTTTTAAAGTGTATCAGAGGTGGCCCTATATTAAAGATCCATGGAACAAGGCTGATTTTTATTTTTTTTTTCCCCCTTTCTCCCTTCTAGTTTTGCCTTAGCCCACACCACAGACATTGGATCCAGAATTTGAGCCGACCCAAGTTTGAGGTCTGTTTGGGATCCAAGGTCCTGGTTTGGCCTGTTATAAAATTTGGGGTAATTAGTGAACTTTTTAGATGAGGCTTTGGATTTTGAAAATCACCAGACTTTGAGGGAGGAGGTGGGTGCTTTTGGTTTGAGCCTAGACTAAGCAACTACTACACTAAAAGATTTCTTGCCCATCTTGCTGACACAAGTGTTCATTCAAAGACAACTTGCCAACCTGCAGGTGGTGCATCCTGTCTCACCTCGTTGAGAAGTTGGTGTGTTCTATGGCTGCTTGGCACTTTCATCTTGAGAGGCATCATTAGGGGGTGGACTTGGCAATGTTTTCACATCAGAGGGCATCCAGCCCAACTTTTGTAGAGTGCTTGTGGTGGAAGCTGGATCCTGTTCTGGCTGCACAAAGGAAATAGGGAGCTGCTGTAACAAGGCCACCCTTTGTCTAGGGAGAACCCTGACTGCTACAGAAAAGGTGGAGGAAAGGTGTTGAGATGTGGGTGAGATCTATTAAAACTACATTTGAGCTTTAAGTTGCCTCTATGTCAGGCTTAAGCAAACATGGCAAAGAAACATCTTTAGTCACTTTTTTACCCTGCTCTCTTGTGCTGGGTTTTGAGTTTAGTGTGATCCCGTTACCTGAGAAGCAACTGTGTGAGCCATAAATGATGTTGTGACAAATACTATGGCAGAGCCAGATGTTGATTTGTGTGTGTAGAAGAATAGCAGCATGGCCTTGCCTTTTTTTCAGCATGGGGTGTCCATGTTGAGTGGATGAAAGGACTTATTGCTCCCTCTTGCCCCTGTACGAGCTCCTTCAGATTTCTGTGGGAAAGTCCAGCCTGTCTTCCTTCACAATCCTTTTAACCTGGCAAGAGGCTGATATTAACCTGCTTCTCTGTGCTTGAGCCTTCGGACTGTGCTTAGCTCCAAATTATCCAGAACTGCTCCAAAAAAAAAAAAAAAAAGGAAGACTTGGTGCACCCAAATCTCTGTGAAGAAGATTGTCTTAATCTGAACATGAATGGAAGGTGACCTTCCAGATGGACAGAGTTACTGCTCTATATTAACCCCAATACTTGTGTTATTGATGCACTTTTTGCTCTATGACAGGTGGTGATAAACAAAGGTACTCAGCTTTGTAGTTTTCAAGAGAGTTGATTATTTCTCCCTGTAGGATTTTGGGGAAAAACAAGACTCAGTGACACTGAGTCATCTACAAAAATGACCTAATGGGACTTTTCAGCCTTAATCTTCAGTGACTAGAGACACGGATTTCTCAGAGGTTTTTTACTGTTAAATTTCACAGCAAAATTTCAAGTTTAGCATGAAGTGATTTCAGTGTCCAAACTTGAATAAATTCTCTAAGGAAAAAAGTCACATGCAAACAGTGTAATCATATTAATATAAATATTCAGATGAGACAGGAAGAGGAAGGCTCTATGGGAGGGAAGCAGGAGGCCAAGGAGGAATGACTGTTCTGTTTTTGGGTCTGCCCCATTTCCTTATGTTGCTTTGGCCAAACCAATTTATTTTTCAATCTTCTCAGTTATAGAAGGGAAAATAGTGCCTGTATATGTCAGGTGGCTTTCAGCATCTGTCTTTTCCAAATTTTGCCAAGTTATTAAACGAAAGGCCTTATGCTCTGATTTTGACTATTTAATGAAGCTATTACCTAAAGTTGCTACATGAATCAAAATGACTTTATTTATTTAGACTGGTAAAACTGTATAAAGATGCCCGAGATTCTGGTTGCATTACTGTTTATTTTTAGAGTGGAGACTGAATAAATAAAACAAGTTACTCTTCCCATGCTACAATAAATACCAGCAGATATAACCCTTCCTCCAACCTAAAATAAACCTTTCCCACCCTTAGCCATTCCCTTCCCTAAAATGTCCAGGATGAGAGCTGGAGCTAGGTCTGTGCCCTCAAGGTTAGGAGCTGCAGGCTTACACAGAGCAGTGGATGAGGAGCAAACATGGAGCTGGCCAAGAGGAGGGCTCATGGAGACCCAGCCAGGAACCCCCTGCTTTGACAGAAAGGGCTGGAGGCTGAGTAATAGCTCACTGGTGACCTACTGCACTTGGGAGTCTATTGGTGGTTACTGCAGTCCTCATAACCAAGTCTATACAACAGAAGTATGAATACAGAAAAATATAATGACAAGGATAGTGAAGACGAGCCAACAATCTGTCCATTTGAAATTCCTGGAGGACCTTGTAAATACTTTAATGTTTACACAGGGCCTGTATATTTGCACAATTACCTTTCCATGAGCCCAGAATGTTTTACACTGGAATGTTTTCAGGCTCTAAGAAATTATATTTTCTGATATGTCTGAAAACTGCAGGCTCAGCTTCTCTATCACCCCATTTCTTCATGAACAATTAAAGCTGCAGTCCCCCCTGCCCCTGAATATGCAAAATGTAAATAGGAGGTTCTACCATGATACTGATTGTGATCATGGTGTGCCAAGAATTTATAAGTGAATGTTGCACAGTAAATTATCAGATAGATGCAGCTACATGGTCTGTTTTTATTGTAATTCAGAAGTGGTGAGAAAAATGGCTTTCCTGTAGTGAGATTTTTAAGAGAAACAAACTTATAAGAAGTTTGAAAGACTAGTTTGGTGCAGTTGGTCAAAACCTTAGAGAGAAAGTTTGGAGGCATGGACAGGCAGATCAAATATAGTGAGTTTTGAAACAACTACCTCTATTTTCTGACACAAGGCACTTCCCTTTCCTGTCCAAAGCAAGATCCCTGTTGGAGCATGAATGGGGCTGTCATGGGGTTGGCAAACCTGCTGCAAGTATTGGGCATGCTGTGATGATGGACAGGACCTTAATATGAGGTTCTAGTTCTAGCTGTAAGGTCCCTTATGAATCAGCTGTAAGGTCCATAGTGAATGTAACACAGATTCCTTCAGCTCATGGAGAAGTCTTCCCATAGTTGTCTCAGTTGCTGCTGCAGCCTTCCTGATGTTGAGGGAGGCACAAGGAATCCACACTGACTTTTGGTGTGTTTTCCATTTCTGGGGAGTCCCTTGAAACTGAAAGAAGTGACTTCTGCACACTTTCTGTAGAAGGAAAGGCACTGAAGCAGCATCTGGAACTAATCACCTGTCTTTCACAGCTCACTGGTGGGCAGCAAGCGAGCTGCTCTGGCTCCCCCAGGCCCTTAGGTAAAACCTGCACACAGTGACTTGCAGCTGCAGGAAACTTAACCAGCTTCTGCTGGCCCAGTGAGGAGGAGGCTGACTCCCTTTTGGCTCACCTGGGAGGACAGGCTGCCTGTATGGTTACCACCACAGCCTTCAGATGTGGTGGTGTGCAGGTGGAGCGTGCGCACACACAGGGAAATCGCATCCAGCCATCGGATGGGGTGTTCCACTAATTGGTTAAGCCTGCTCTGGTGTCTGGCCACCACTTGGCAGCTCTTAACAGTTTCCACTTAAAGCCAGCCAACCTCACTGAAAGCCAGCTGTGCCGGCAGGGCGGCCGATCTCATGAAGATGTCATTGAACAACTGTTTGAACTCACTCAAGAAATGGTGGGTCTGACTTGAAGCGGGCTGAAATCCCCTGGGGGTCTTTGCTGGATGTGGGAATATAGACATCCATTTATTTAAGAGTTATATTTCAGTGTTCTCGAGTCGCATGTAAGGATATCATCTTCATTCTGGTGCAGGGGACCGATTCCAAGTTCACCTCAAGATGAAATGGGTTCTCTTTGCTGTCCACATATATATGTCACTTTTTATTTTCCTGTGAGTGTTGCTACATCCTCATAAATATTAGTAGCTTGTCATAGTGGTTGCCATGGCGGAAAGAATTATTTGTTTACAAAGAGGAAACAGATGGCACAAAATACTTTAATGAATTTCAACATGTTTGAGAAATGAAATACCCTTTTAAGACATAATATCAGTTTTGCGAAGCCGTTAAATGCTATTTCAGAGTCACAAGGGAGGTTTGTTCTTCAGTACCTTGTATGTGCCCAGAGCTGCAGCAGAAGTAAGGCAAAAAAAAGGACACAGAATGGAGTAGTTTTATAAAAAGCCATAAAGCCATGAGCATGGTTTTATTAGCTGCTGCCATCCAATATGTGGTGGTGTGACAGTAGGTGAGTGGGAGATGAAAGTGACAGCAGATGGAAAAAGCCAAGGAAGTTGAGTCCTGATGTTGGGGATAAGGATGGAGAGAGAGAAAGCAAGTCAGAGAAACAAAATTCATTCCCAGAATTTCAGGTGCATGTATGACCATGTTTCATTATGAATCACAGAAAGTTAGGGATTGGAAGGGACCTCGAAAGATCATCTAGTCCAATCCCCCCACCGGAGAAGGATCACCTAGACCAGGTTACACAGGAACATGTCCAGGAGGGCTTTAAACCTTTCCAGAGAAGGAGACTTCACAACCTCCCTGGGCAGCCTGTTCCGGTGTCTGTCACCCTCACTGTGAAGAAGTTTCTTCTCATATTTATGTGGAACCTCCTCTGTTCCAGCTTACACCCATTGCCCCTTGTCCTATCACTGGATGTCACTGAGAAGAGCCTGGCTCCATCCTCCTGACACTCTCCCTGAACATATTTATAAACATTAATAAGGTCACCCCTCAGTTCCCTTTTTTCCAAGTTAAAGAGACCCAGCTCCCTCAGCCTTTCCTCATAAGGGAGATGTTCCACTCCCTTAATCATCTTTGTGGCTTTGTGCTGGACTCTCTCAAGCAGTTCCCTGTCCTTCTTGAAATGAGGGGCCCAGAACTGGACACAATATTCCAGATGTGTCAGGTGCAGAGAGATAACCACTCATTTTCTGGAAGAGTAGATAAGTAATGTCAGCATTCATGATCTTATTTTTAACTGGGATGTAAGTACATGTATATTCTCCACTCTGGAGTGGTGGGTCCTTACCATAAGTCGTAACTGAGAAAAAACCATGTGCTGCACATGAACAGTACTTAGCAGAAGGATTAAAGAAATATTAATTTTTAAAATGATGAATATATGTACAAAGCTGTAGCTTACAGTATTTTAATGAAAATTTAATTTATAGTTCTCAATGTGCTTGTGGTGTAAGAGGTGGGCTAGATTTGTTTTAGAAATTGGAATGCTGCAGTTTGAGGAGCTAAATGCTCTTCCCAAGGAAGCTGATAGTACAGCTGAAAGGAGAAGTGCTTTGGCTTGAAATGTTGGTTACAAGTGTCAAAAACTTCTGTTTTCTGGTCTGGGAACAGCGTATAATCTGTATCTCCACATACCAGCATTATGTTTTAATAATCTGACTACACTTTTCTGCTAGAAAATGCCTGATTTTTGGAGGGACTGAGCAATTTGAAATCTTTTTCATATTTTTTTCTCCATCCGTATTACTTTCCTCATTTTGTTATCTGTTAGACCTAAATCTCCGTACCTCATTTTGACTAAAAGGTCACCTGATAATCTCTATCTGATTATTAAAACATATATTGTTTTGCTATCCATTCCCAAACATTTTAAACCAGGCATTTTTAATATACTAGTCAGTGCTTTCTTGGACCAGGCAGGGTGGAAAAGCTAAGGTGCCTGGTACAGTACAGGAGGGTGGAGGCCCTGAATGAAGCTTTTATAGAAACTGTCTCATAGGAGCTTTCCTGCCTTATTTCCAGTTTGGATTAGGTTTTTTGGCATATGTTTGCAAGAAACTCAGCATGTCATTGCATTCAAACTGCAAGAGCCAGCTTAGTATTTTGTGAATTTCCCTTGGAAACTGCTCTGCAATGATCTATCCAGAGAATGTGCATTTCCCTGTTTGTTTGGTTATAAGCAAGATCACGAGGTATTTATTTAAGCATTCAATTTCCTTGCTTCTCTCTCTTTATTCCTATGGAAATTTATTTGAAACATTTATTTGAATTTAAATAGCTTGTACTGGCGTAATTTTCAGAAATGACTTTCTGTGGTTGGTTATAATGCCAGGGCAGATGAATTTAACACAAGCTTAACACTTTTTTTTTTGGAAAAGATTCCTACAGGCTCAGATAATAATTTGGAAAATACAAGGATAGCTGAATCATTCCCATTCTGAATGCAGTAATAAGTAGTATGTCCACCAGGGTTAGCCCGTTAGACATCAAGATAGTTAGTCTGCTTTTGGATCTTTCTCTCTGTGTACATTCATACACATTCACATGTCTTCTGTCTAGAGCTGGCTTAGGTGTTGCTTGCAGAGGTCCTTCTTTCTTGGGCAGCCTTGGTGGGAGGGTGTTTGCTTCTGGCCCCCTGAGAGTGTGGGTGCTGCAGCATCCTCTGTGTCTTGGAGATTCCGGGTGAGGTGAGGACACATTTTGGATCCCTCATACTTCCACCAAATGTAGTCTTCTTGAGGCTGTGTCTGTTGGATGCCATTCTCAATGGCCATGGTGTAGCACTTTGTGTTGAGCTTGCTGTGCTGTTGATGTACGTGTAGAGGCTGAGAGCAGGTGTGTGCCAGACAGATGCTTGTTTGGACTGAGACATTTCCATACACTCTATTAATCACATGGGGAAATGCACAGTTCTGAATAGGAACACCAAGTGAGTTTAGATGCCTTCAGATTTGGGTGGAGGTGTGTGCAGGCACTGTCAGTAGCTCTGAACATTAGATGCCTGTACTTACCTTAATACTGACATGGCTAAAGTGGGTTTCTGGTTACAATTTGTAAATTTGTTTTTAGACTTGTACTGTGAAAACTAAGTCAAGAACTATGATTTTTATGTTTTACCTATAGTTTTGTGAGTTGTGTGCTGTAGTTTTTAAGCTGCTGTTTGAATAATTCCATCACGTGGATCCACTCACACAGTCCTTTACCTGCTTATCCCAAGGTCTCACACACAACCTAATTAATGTTTTTTAAAGCTAAATGCCCCTGTATAAAAGTTACCCCTATGCAAAGTAAGGAGGAGCTGCTATTTTTCTAACTTAGTAGTATTTTATATTGGCAGTCCTGATGGGAAAAACTTCATAGGGGATAATGGAACAGAAAAGCAAACTCTTGGCAGAAACCCCTCAAACATTCAACATTCTCTCTCCCCTCCTCCCCAGTCCATCTCTTTTCCAAAACACAAAGGCTTTCTTATCTGTTTCCTTTGCTGCTTTTTTTGTTCTGCAATTTTTCAAGCATTAGAGAGAGACAGTTTCTCAGCAGATTCTGAGACCTTGTGGAAATCCATTTGTCTTTAACATACAGTAGTTGCTAAACATATATAACTTTCAAATCCTCTCTGAGAAATAAGTGACAGAGACGTTCAGCTAACCCAAACAACACATTTCACAGTAAGTGCTGTACTATCAGAAGGACTTCAGGCTGAACAGCTAAATGTCCCCTCATCTAAGGATATTAAGGGAGCCAGGGCTGGGGGATGCTGGGAAGCTTGTCATCTTACAGTCAATGTAAATATTTGTAGATATACTGAACGGAGACTGAACTCTGCCAAACTTTTTGCTCCTGATTTCACTAGAAGGATTTTTCACTCAGTTTAGTGTTCAGCTAAAACAGAGACAGCAAGGAGTCATAGGCTTCATCTGCTGTGCAAAATTCCAATGAAAACTGATTTTTAAATAGATCTAATTAAACAAAAGCACATCACTAGCATATGTGCGCTTACATCAATGCACACACGGTGATTTTATTGATTTAATTTAACTCTAAATCAGTTTAAATGTGTCTATCTCAGGGGTTAGCAGTGAGTGGAGCAAATAAATTTTAAAATTAATTTAAGTGGTGTCCTTTTCCAGCGTTAGGAGGTTTTATAGAGCTTTTTCTTTCCCTTTATGGATCTCAGTGGTATTCTGTGAACATACTTAAAGCATCATGTTTTTCACAGAATCCACTTGCAAAACTACTGAATTCAGTCATCTGCACATGATTAACATTTCTGTAGTACATATACACTGCTCTGTTCTGCAGTGAGATCAATATTGGCATGTAACTTTTGGATAAGCTTTTTCATAGTTTGCTTTTATGAAATGTTGTTGAAAATTGGTGAGCCTGTGACAAGCATGCACAATTCTTTTTAGATAACTTTTAAATAATTTCTTTTTTTCTTAAAATGTAAGCAATTTCCTGCAGTGTTGTGAGTTTATTCACAATGGGATTTCTTTAAAGATGGTGGACAAAGGTTGGAATTGATGATCCTGCAGGTCTTTTCCAACCTGAATGATTCTATGATGGGGCAAAGGAAAACTAATATAAATAGATGATATTTATAATGTAGCAGCTGCAGGTCTTCATAGCCGTGTGGATGATTCTGTACTAGAATTAAAATTATTAAATAAATCTCTTCAGTGTTTCCTCACCAAATGAAGTCTATTTAAAAAAAGAGAATGCTCTAGTCTCAGAAAATGCATGAATAGTAGAAACCAGAACCAAATAATACTCTAATATTTGTCAATGCTTATAACATAGGTGAGTAATTTTAATGACCTCCAACCAGATGCTGTTGTTAAGCTAACCAGCCCGCCCTCAGTTGTTCAGAGTCTTGACTATGCTTAGACTAAAAATCACTACAAGCATTAAGCAAACCCCAAAACAACCTTCTGAGAACTATTTATACAAGTTGTGGTGGCCAGTCAGGGCAATAAAACAATGGTTTACAAGAAGACCAAATAAAACCTAGGGCTGTCCTGAGCAGGATGGCTTGTGGTGAGTCAGTGGATAAACATTCTCTGTGCAGAAAGAAGAGGACAAGAGCAATATCTGAAAAAGATGAGGGCAAGTCTGTGAATAAATCCAAGCAAGAAGTACTGCCTTTGTTCTCATGCACCTTGGTCCTTTGAGCGTGTTTGAGTTGGGATTATGATTCTCTCCCACCCCCCTTTAAGTCTTTTTAATCACTTGAAACTTGCACAAAACATAGAGTAAGCCCTATTTGAAGAAAATTTTCCTTGTACTGTGCGTTGTCTAAGAAAACCTCCACGTTATGATTAGATTTGTTATGGTTAGATCCTTAACAATTTATTTCAGTGGGAAAACTTTCATTGGATTTAATAGCAATGGGCCCTGAACTACATTTCCATGAATCATTTCAAGACAGTTTGCTATTCAGGGATGTTGGCTTCTTCCCAAATGACTGTCTTACTTAGGTCATAAGCCAGATTGTCTTTGTTCCAGGTTATATTGAGTCTCATGGATGTGCTCTTGAAAGGAACCTGAAACTTGGATATCATACCTTTGATGAAATAGCCTTAATACTTTAACACGTTACGCTACTATAGTGAATTACGTTTTGGGAGAAAATGTTCTCACATGTCCTATAAAATTTATGCTAGATCTATTTTAGTAGTGTGGCTACAGCTCTGTGTCTCTCCTTGAGGTAAGAAAGACTGACTTGATAAAATCCAAATGTAAGTGCCTCTTGTTGTTCCATACAAAAAGGCATTTTCAGTATGGTAAATGGAATGTCCTTGCTTGAAATTGCACTATGAAACCAAGGGCTTGTTGCATAAGCTCAAGTGTGCAGCAGTGGCACTCACCAGCTAAGCAAAGTGACCTTGGAGACATTTGGACAGGCTTGTGGTTGTGCAGGAGGAGGGACCCACCAGTGGTGGGGACCGTGCCTGCAGGGGCTGATGTCTAGGCACAGTGTTTGTTGGCTGGAGAACTGGCCCGTGGGCAGCACTACTGCCTGGAAGTCTGTGGGTACAGCCTAGGAGCTGGCATGGGTGTTGGTGAGCTAGTGAGCATGTGGGTGCCTGGGATGGTTTTTAGGCTTCTGTTCACTGTCTGTACTCTCCTTCCGGCTCTTCTGTCTTGCCTTTGCCGTCTTTGGATCTTGGCTGCTGCTGGGAAGGTTGATCCAGGTACAGGTGTGTTAAGAACCCATTTGACTACACCTAGCTACACAGAAGAAGGTGTACCAGGAGACCGTGGTAGATTGTGGGTGGGAAATGGAGACTGCCATGATGGGAAAGGCTGGAGACCAGTGACAGGCAGTAAGAAAAAAGTTGCTTCTTCACTTTCAGGTCTGCTACTGTAGAATAGGTTTTAGTGCTTTGGAAGCAGATGAAAGAGGACACACGATTTAGTGAAAGCAACATTAGGTAAGATAATCAAAACCTTGTTTGCTTCACTGACTACCAATAAGGACTCCTAGGTCTCTGAATTAAGTGTAAGAATTCAAGGAGAACTACCAGCAGTAGCTGAGGACCGAGTGAGGGATTACTTGTGAAAACTTGAGCCATGGAAGTCTATGAGACCAGATAGGCTGCATCTAAGGATGCTGAGAGGGCTGGCCAATGTTTTTGCAAGGTTGCTGTCTTTCATCTTTGAATGGTTGTGGAGATTGGTGGAGATCCCCAATGATGCCAAATCTTGTGCCTATGTTTAAAAAAGACCTAAAGTTCAGCCTAGAAAACTACAGGTCAGTCTTTATTTCAGTCACTGGGAAAATCATGAAGTGAGTCCTCTTGGAACAGGTTTCCAGGCACATGAAGAGGTGGTTAACAGGAACAGTCAGCATGGATTCACCAAAGGTAAACTGTGCCTGTCTGACCTGATTGCCTTCTATGTAGAAATGAGTGAGTTTGTGGATCAGGGCATTGCAGTGGATGTCCTTTACCTTCACTTTAGGAAGGTTTTTAACACTGTCTTGCATCATGTTCCTGTATCCAAGATAAGATGTTACAGTTTAGAGGCTGAACAACCAGATAGTAAAATAACTGGTTGGGTGGTTGGCCTTAGAGGGTAGAGTCCTAACAGGTGGAGGACTGCAAGGGTCTATCCCTGGACCTGGCCTGTTAACATTTTCATAAATGGCATGGAGAAGACAATGGAATGCATTTTAACAGAATTGCAAATTTACCTAAACTTGGATGGTCAGGTCTGGACCACTTGTGCTGCAAGGCTGCAAGACTGGGGCTTGTTCAGCCTGGAGATGAGGAGGCTTTGGAGGCATCTAACAGTGTGGCCCCATAACTGTTGGAGACCATTGAGAAGATGGAGCTGTGATCTTCACAACTGTGCATGCTGGACAAGAAACAACAGGCACAAGTTGAAACAAGATTTCACACTGGGTATGAGGGAATACCTTTTCACCATGAAGACAGTGGGGTAGTGGCACAGGCTGCCCAGGGTGGTTGTGCAGCTTCCATGCTTGGAGGTTTTTAGCATCCAACTGGAGAAGGGCTCAAGTACATGGTTTGAGCTCATGGGTGAGTCTATCTTAGGCAGGAGGTTGGACTAGAGAACTGCTGAGGTCCCTTCTGACTTGTATCTATACGATCATAAGAATCAAGGACTGTTTGACCCAGTTTGGTTTGGTGTTCTTCTGAGAAGCAATATATTGATAAAGACTTTCTTTAGCCAGTTCTATTTAAAGATGCCTTGGCCTTGTAACAGTCTTGCATGAAACAAGTCTTTTGCCTGCTTCTCTCCTCCACCCCAAAAGCAAGGTTATTCTTTACAGCAACAGACAGAAGACTCATGGAAAGAAATGTCACTGACAATGAGCAGTGAATCAACACCAGTCCTTAGTATGTTCTTACACCTGAAAAAGCTGACCTGTGGTAATGCAAGGCGTACAGCTGATGTAGACAATCTGAACCTCTATCATCCCAGACAAAGCCAAGGTCACAGAGCTGTGTAATGAGCTAACCCTCACTTTAATACAAATGACTTATCTGGCAAAACCTAAGAATGTTTCCTGGACTTCTGCAGTTGTGGGATATTTGCTTTGCACACAACAGAGCAAAACTGTAGAGTTATGAAGATGGAAAACCTACGTGCTGCTAAGCAATACACTCTAGAAACTGCTGAAACCTAACACTATTCACATTGCTGTTATTTAAAAATCATAACCCCAAATTTCATGTATTTCATGTAATTTAGGAAGTAGCTATTCTCATTACTCATGTTTTCACATTGTGTTCACTGTGCTAGGTACAGTACTTTTAACAGTAAGAAAGTGTATAGTGTTTCTAGACAAAGCTTAAGGCAGGCAAATACAGATTCTTATCTGGCCTATGGAGGTGGAAAAGAGGCAGAGGATGAGCAGGAATCTACTCATTTAGGAAAAATAAAATTCTTCTGGTGGAGCGTTTTACACAACAGACAGCCCCAACAGCTCATCCTGAGCATCATTGTCGTTCCCACTGAGTTCCATCACTTGTACAGCATCAACTGGTAGCACTCAGTGAGATTAAGAATAAAAAAAATCCATCTCTTTGGGATTTTTAGGTTTTATTTTCACTAGTTGATACTAAATTTTGCACTCAGCCATTTTGATTTGCCAGGTAAACTACTACTCATTTTAACTCAGAAGCAAAATGCAGTTCAGAGCGGTTCATTTTTCCATAAGTTGGTGTCCTGGTCTCTTGAAAGATGGGTCTGTAATAAGATGGTGTTCCAAATTTTCGTTGCCTGCAGTCTGTTTCATATAACTGGGGGTAGGTATGATGTGATTTGACGCACATAAGACACTTCTTTTTCAGGATTCATTTAAATCCACCCTGTTTTAGAAGAAGAAGAAATTTTCACAGCTCTGTAGGTGCCATATATGAAGTGCATTGTCTTAGTTAACTCTTGGGCAGGTGGTCACATCACGAACCATCAGAGTAACTGGTTTGCAAAAATAACCCTGTGTCTCAGGAGGGAGGACCATAATTAAGAGCATGTGGAAGGAGTTGCTTTTACCACAAGGATGAAAGGTACATTGGTAAAACAGGATGTGGGCAAATTTCTGCTCCAGTTGTCTGTGGTTTGTGTCAGTCTGTGTCTGAACAGGAGATTCTGGCTTACGGTGTGTCCAGATGATAGTCAGAATAATTAATGTTCTTGTTTTGAAAATAGGAAATATAAAACAAGCTTAAAATTAGAGCAGTACATTGACTTAGGTTGTAAGAATCTGGCCTACTGTAATTCCATAGAAATTAGTCTGGAGTTTTACAGAAAGTATCATTATTTTTCATTTCACTCTACTGTCAGGAGTAGTGGGTACACGTTTTTCAATTTTGTGTGTTCATATTTCCTGAAACTTTGCCTAGAACCTGAAAAGTGCTAGAAAATACCGGTAAATCTGTGTATGATTTGTAAGCTACTTTTGAAGGGGCTATCGTTCTAGCTGCTACCACTGCAAAAAACATCTATTGCAATGATAAGCATAAGCCTGAATTTCTCCAAAGTGCTTCACTTTAAACTGTTTGACATCAACCAGAATTCCAGAGGATTTCAGCTCAGATTAAAAATCTTTTTTTAATGTGAAAAGTCATGCAAATTGATAAATAAGCCTTATGATATCCTGTTTAGGATGACCATGTCATGCATATGGTTGAATTTATCATGTATCTCACACAAAGTCCATGCTTGATAAGCAGTTTTATTGAGTAACTACATTTTTTTTTTCCCCTCAAACATTTGCAAATAAAGCAGACTGATTTCCATCTTGAAGCAATTTACTAACACATTATAAACTCGTCAAAGGCTAACGTGGTGCACTACGCCTCATTTCCTGTTTACTAACTAAGCCTTTGGCTCTCTGCTTTGTGTCTTTCAGGTGGAACCTGGAATTGGTCTGTGCCAGGGACATCATGGAGCCTGGCGTCAGAGTCCTTCACCTGAGGGAAAACATTGCCTCCTTGGCTTGGCTTCTCACAAGTACAAGCCATGGTGGATTCCCAGTGGTTTGCAGGCCCAAGCCAGGACATGCAGAGGTGTTCCAGGGAACTATTAAAAGGTAAAAATGCTATCAAATTCATGTCATGTGATGTTTCTGGCCATTTATCAGATTTTTTTTTTTTTCTTTAGGCATCTGTTTGTGAAGATTATTTGGATGGTTATGAAACTTGTTCCTACTTTCTTTAGCATGAACAGCAGGTGTCCTTTAAAAAAAGGACTTAGGTCCTTTCTAGTACAAGGTTATCTATTGCATCAGGGATTTATTGAAATAGCACCAATGAAATGATCTTCCTGGAACTACAGAAAAAGGGAAAATTGCCCTTTAGAGCCTTAAAGGTTCACTGAAAGAGTAATTTAGAAGTATTTGAATCTACTCATGAAACGTCCCATGCTAATTCAAAGCTGGCTGCCCTTTCTTCACAATTTTAAAAATTTTATTAGTGTATGCTTTTACAGGAAATGAGTTTGCATAAATCATATCACAGATGAGATAAGCAACAAAGTCACTGGAAGTAACATGCTAGGGTAAACAAAAATTAGACTAAAGGAATCCTTGCCATACAGGGGACTCTCAAAAGGCGTATAAAATCTCCTGATAAATGAAGTATTTATGGTGCTGTATTTCATGTGACTGCAAGAGTGAATTCTTCCTTTCAGGAAGGTATCTTAAGACTGTCCTTTGAGTGGTGGGTCATGAGTGGGAGAGGCAGTGACTTAATTTCCATCTTGAATATCCTAAAGGAAGGTAGAAGATACATACGCAACCCCTACTGTATAGGAGTTCACCCAGCAAACCCCTATGAATTATGCTTCCAATAATTATAATGCAAACACATGGCCTTTTTTTATTGTAATTTCATAATCTTTTGTAATTTGCACAGTGTCTTCTGTTCTGAATGACCACAGTCTTCTACATCTTTTCTTGTAGATAATTTTTTAAAAATCCACTTCTGGTTTAATGCCTTAACTGTGTGGCAGTTGGGAGCTATCTGTGAGCAAACAAGGATAAAAGTAATTTTTTTAATGTCTGTCTGGGTGGGGGAAAATGTTATCTGTGCATCACCAGTGGAAATTCGGTTAGAACTTGTCTTCTTGCCTGCTTTATAACCAATTTTCAAGGAATAACCACTGGGAGCTGGATCACATGAACTTACCTCATAGTAATGTGGTCAGCTGCCCTTTTGGAGCAAGAAGATGGAAAGGGAGTGATTATTTAGTAAAAATTTTGAACTTGCTTCATTGACAAGTGAAACAGTTTGTGTGAACCTTTTAGGAAAAGAAATATCTGCTTGGAATAAGAGTTGTACAGTGGAAATAGTTTGGGTTGCAGTGGCCTGTAGGAGTAATGACATCAATAAGTGCCGTGTCATATACTTGTATATGATATGTATACTTGTTCCCTCATGGTGATGCCATCATAAACATTATTAATAAGAATGGGCTAAGGCACTAAAATAAAAATTTCTGAGTGATAGTCTGCAGTGTGCACCAATCTGAAGGTATTATATAGCATAAACTAGTGTGTTTTTTCAGTTCTCAGCTGTCCACAGCAATAAAACTAGAAAGCACACTAGCAACTGATACAGCCAACGTTCCTTTTAAATTGAATTTATAGTCTAATAATTTCCTTATTAATTTACGAAATCGCCTTGTAGTGAGTGCTCCCAGGCTGCTGAGGAGTGTGTTGAGTTTATACAAGAACCATTGTGCTTTGTAATGCCGAGCAAAGTGGTGAGGGAGCAAGCAAAAAGGGGGGTGGGAAGGCTGATCATGAGCACATCCCAAAAAGAGGTGCCTTTAGAGAAAAGTTGATGCTACCTGACAATTCTGGTAGGCTTTTGGTTTGCTTAGTCTCCAGAGCTCTTTTATGATATGTTTTGTTAAAGCCTTTTAAAAGGGATGGATGAAAAAGTTTGTGTCCTTGTCACTTCCAGCATAAATGAGCTGTTGTTAGACTGTTTTGAGTAAAACCAAGATAATGTTTAAATGGCTGACAAAGCAGCAGGAAATGGCTTTTTTGGCTAGTCGGTTGTTAATTCCAGTGGAGCCCATACAGAGATGTTGTCTGGGAGCAAGATTGCATTCAGGGGTGCTCTGATGACACTTCTTCTTGCCCCAGTGCGTGCCCAGTGGCCCAAGTATTTGTGTGATGAGTTCTGGGTGCCTTGTCCCCAGCAGGGACCATAGGTGACTTTGCTGTTCTCACCAACACCAGGAAGGGAATGCTCTGCAGCCATCTTCTGAAGCAAGCCTCCAAAAATGTAATGTGTCATGGAATTAATGTATTCATAACCATAAGTAGTTAGGATTTGGATTTTCCATCTTACTCATAAAATTACAGCTCTTGCAGCACGTAACTGTTAAGACCAAGATGAGAAATGCTGTGAACTCCTTAAAGGAGAAGGGTGCTATTCAGCCTCTTACCCTATGAGATCCAATGCATTCCCATGTGGAGGTGGCATGACCACAGCCAGAAAAATGTACGATAATGTTAAAGTGGAGGAAATGTGGCTTGCCTGGCCTATTTTAAGAAAGGTGGCTTGGGGAAGATGCAGAAAATAATTGCCTTGATTTTTTTTGAGAGTGGTCTTGGACATTATTATTGATTCTCAAATATATTTTATTTTTCTAGTACAAAAATGTTGTTATTAGGTTAAAAAGAATAGGGCAATAAGCTAGTGAAGGGAAAGAAGCAAACAATCTGCTAAGCTTGCATGTAAGGCAGCAGCAACTCATAGTTTTTTAATATTGTTTCTCATTTGTGTGTTTTTCTGTAGTGTTTCTTCTCATGGGATAAGCATGGATGAAACACTGTAAATTTGGAGCAAATGTAAAAGTTATTCAGTACCTGCCCACACTTGGAAACTGTAGTGATGAGAGTTGCTGCATAAGGACAAAGTGTTGTTATGTTTTCTAATAGATATGAGTAATTCTGACCCTTCAAAGAGAAAAGGTCAATGTCAGTTCTTACAAAAGCAAGGATTGTGGCCAAGCAATGTTGGCGGGAACTTGCATGGGCCTACAAATGCATCTCAACGCTGGCCTGTAGCAAACACCCAGTTACTCCAGCTTTATTAACAAACATAACAACAAAAAAACAACCCAAAATCTTCCAGATCTGCTTAGTGGGGCCAGATTTTTCTTCTAATCTTTGTGATCTGGATGGTTACCCACTGGGGATCAAGATGAGATCACCAAACACATTTTTACATGGGTGACCTAAATCTGAAGTTGTTATCTTCCCCACTTGAGTAAGCAGCAGAGAATAAAAACAAAAGCAACTGCTACAGAAAACTCCTTGGCTTTAAAATTGTTAAAGAGGAAGCAAACTGTAGCTGAGAAGCAAGTTTCCAAAACAGAGATCGCCTTAGAGTAATACTTTTGACACTTTGCCATAGGCAGAGCTCTGTGCATGCCTGGGAATCCCTCGCAGAATTTGGTTTGAGGAGCATGTGGCTGGGGAGCTTGAACAGTGTCAATGGGGGGGATCAGCTTATTGTGTGCAACGCAGAGAGTTGAGGGACTGACTTCTCCCCTTCATTGCTCCCACAGTAGTGATGATACTTGCATGTCAGAACAAAACAAGCTATTCTTTTACAGCGCAGCTGAAGTGCCTCCCCCCTCTTCCCCCAGTGACTGCAGGAAGGGAGCTGGGCTGCTATGAATGTGCTAGCCCAGAGTCTGCTGAGACCTATAAATGTCATGCCCTAAATGGCATGACCTCCTGGCTAGGTGGAATTCATTCTTCACAGAGACCTGGGGATAGGACCACTGCCTGCCTTCCCAGGAAGTTTCTGACAGAAACACTGCGTGAGGCTGTAAATGCATATTGAGGAGTTGTTGGGAGGTCCCCTGGCTCTCTCTTGCCTTGGCTGCTCTCGTCTGTGGCTCCAGATCCTCCTCCAATGGGAAAAGATAGAGTTATGCTTATGCCTAGTTTCTGTGAGACCAAAACTGAAAAAAGAGCTATTTTTTCACTTCCCTGTGTGTTCAAAAGTACTGGTGTAGGGCCATTGTGGGACAATGAAGTGGTTCTTTGACATGATGAAGAGATTAGACACATCATCACTTGTGTTTTGCTGCTCCATCTTCTTTGCCAGAGTTAGTTTATAATGTAAACCGCAGTCAAACCAGAAGACATGGAGGATTTGAGGAGAAAGATGTAGGTAATGAATTTCTATTCCCTGCTGTGGTCTCAGCTGGGATACAGCATGGAGTGCGATGATACATCATGGTCATTAGCATTGTCTTTGGTGCCACACTGAATCCTCCCACACATGACCACTTCCCTTCACATTCGTCTCTGACACTAAGGTACTCTCTGCCTTTTTCCACCAAGATAGGTGAGAACGTACTGTCAAAATAGATGTTTTTTTCTTGAACTGTTGTTTAACCCTTATTATATGCGGCTGGGTGACTGCAGAGCAGCAGTGGCTGCAGGAAAGGCCCTGGAGGCCAAGACAGAGCAGGCAGAGACGAGCACTTCCACTGCGGTCCTCTCCCTCC
>VYZX01030838.1:19830-35017 GCA_013401335.1 Brachypteracias leptosomus
TGTAGCTCTCAGAAGTTTAACTAATAATCCCTATGGGAAAAGAAGAAGAAATATCAGAACACAGGCATTTCAGAAAGATTAATGCCTTATGAAAATAATATTGGATTTACAGATATGTTTAGACCAGTACACATATCTGTGTAATAGCACAAACTTTGTTGACAGGAAGATTGATGTGTGCAGGGTTTATATGCTGCGGTTTGTGACAATATCTGATACAAATGCAAACTGTCTTGAAAAGCATCTCATGAAAAATGCCAGTCAAAATTTCATCTACAGAAAGAGCAGATTTGAGCTGTTTAATTTAAGAACAAGTAGTAGTGGATGGCTGCTCACATAGACATCCTTTCTGAACTGGAGAAATGTAAAGTGGTTTAGTGATTGACACAGATATTGACTCTGCTGTTGATTTTAAAGTGATTTGTTCTTGTAAATCAGCTATCTCATTACTCTCCATTTTTCCATTCTTGTCTGCATTATCTGTTTTTTTGACACATTGACATAAACTAAGGAATTCTGCTTATTATAACTGTATCAAGTTTCAAAATCAGGGCTTGATTTAATAGTTCAGTATTTTTGTACTGCTTTACTTCATAGGACAAAAATAATTGTTAAAACAATCTATGTTACAAAAAAATCTTTGGATAAAAAATTAAAGAGTATGTAAAACAGATTTTGCCCAATAGAAAACTCAAATAATGAAAAAATTTAGATGAAATAAATATTATGGAAGATGTTCTTAGCATGTCCAACCATTATTTATCCTACAGGAAGGAAATTTCTTGGATCATCATAATGTTGACAATTTGCATTTTTGTACCCAGATTCCCCACTAAATATCTTTCTGAAGCCCAGTCATATGGTTGATCTGAAGTATATTACATCCCTTGTGGATTTTATATCCTCAGTAATACAACAATGGATCCATAGATATGCAATTTTTTGTATGTATGATATTCTTGATCAGTTACACATGAGTTACATTTCTAACAATTAAAGAAAATAACACCATTCCTCTACCTACCAGGTGACTTGCATATTCTTTTTAGATTTCAGACTGAAGTTAATTATGATACTTTGGAAGTCAGAGATGGGCCAGCTAACTCATCACCATTAATTGGAGAATACCATGGAACACAAGCACCCCAGTTCCTTATCAGCACTGGAAATTATATGTATCTGCTGTTCACTACAGACAACAGTCGTTCCAGCATTGGTTTCCTAATTCACTATGAAAGTAAGTCTGATATTTCTCTGATAGATTTTTATTTAATTTTGAAAATAACATTCAATTTCAAAATGAGCAAATGAATGTGAACAAATAAACCAGTAGTTTTATTTGTATAAGTACAAATTGTATTTACTCTAGGCTGTACTGACAGATAATTCTGAAACTGTTAATTAATTTTGGAAATTTTCTCTTCATGAGTTCTTGTATGTTATTCTTATATGTAGAAGATTTATGGGCCTAGGTGTTCAGCTAAATGGAAAGTAGATTTAGTAACTTGCCCTTATGAGTAAAGTTACATTATCCTTTTTTCACTTGTTTGGGTTTTTCTCACACACTTTTTCTCTCTCTTTTTCTCCTTCTGTGATTCTAATACATTTTGTACTACTGAGCAGAATTCAGTCTTGTCCATGATGATTCCAAAATGCAAATAAATGCAAATAAATGCATAATAATGCATTCTGAAATACAGAATCACTGTAATGGCATTTTCTTTTAAATTTGATACATAAAATAACATATATTAAATGATCTGAAGTTTCACTGATCTTTATATTCTAGTATGGACACTCACTTAAGCACTGAAAAAATAGAACACATGTTTTTAGTGTGGTTGTGCTAAAAAAATTACACTGTTTTTATCATTTTTTCTTATCTGGAAACTAACCTGATTGCAGTAAATTTGCTGTCATAGTGAATCTGGAATTAGTGCCCAAACTTGTATTTCATAGCTACATCAAAACTTGGAAATCTGACATAGCTTCTTTTAGCTTTGGCTCAGACATGGTAGTAAAGGCTGAACAGATAATCATAGAATGGTTTGAGTTGGAAGGCACCTTAAAGATTATCTAGTTCCAACTGCCCTGACACAGGCAGGGACACCTCCCACTAGACCAGGTTGCTCAAGGCCCCATCTAACCTAGTCTTGAACACATCCAGTGTTGGGACATCTACAACCTTCCTGGCCAACCAGTTCCAGTGTCTTACCACCCTTCTAGTGAAGAACTTCATCCTAATTTCTAATCTAAATTTATCCTCTTCCAGTTTGGACCCATTACCCCTCATCCTATCACCTTGTAAAAAGTCGCTCCCCAGCTTTCTTGTAGGCCCCCTTCAGATGCTGGAAAGACACAATAAGGTCTCCCTGGAGCTTTCTCTTCTCCAGGCTGAACAAGCCCAACTCTCTCAGCCTGTCCTCATAGGAGAGGTGTTCCAGCCCTCGAATCATCTTTGTGGCCCTCCTCTGAACCCACTCCAAGAGGTTTGTCTCCCTTATATTGGGAGCTCCAGAGCTGGAGTAATAGTAATAAGTAATAGTAATTAATACTAATAAGATGTAGTAATAGTAATAAATAGTAATAAGCTCCAGAGCTTATCATAGTAGTATGATAAACTGCAAAGCTGCTAAATCATGTAAAAGCAAGGAAAAATAAGTAGGTTTCTGCATGGGTTACTTGCAGATGCTGATTTTCCCTGATTGTATTGGATCTAAATGTTGTTAAATTTTATAATGTTCTTAAGTGACAGTCCTTAAATATTTATAATTTTGTGTTTTAAGCCCGCTGTCAGGTAGATGTCTTTTCTTCTGTTAAAAATTAAAACAGTTAGTAGTAAAATATCTGCCCTACACAATCTTAACAAGGAAGGTCTAATTATGAAGTTATTTAGAACTTTATTCGTATATTCAGTTTTGATCTTTGTTGAAAAATTCGATATCTCATATGCATGACACTAGTTTTTCAGTGTTATTTCTCTAGGTAGCCTGATAAAATATCGGAATTATATTTGATTAGTGCATTTTAAACCTTGTTATTGGATTAGATCTTTAACAAGTAAAGATAACGGAAGGGTAGTAAATGATCTTTATCTTCTTTTACATATTGTTCCTGTGGATAGATAGAAAAAACCCAAACAACAGCTAATATATTTCCAGTTTTTATAGTCATAGCAAAAGCTAAAAATGTTGTCTCACAGGTTCTTTCTGAGCAGGTTGACTCCCCTTTCAGTAGAAGTAACACTTAAAAGGGTGTCTGGTGCTCTTTTTTGCTTAGAAATGAATAAGAAGATAAAATTAATTTTTTTAAAAGAGAAATAATTTTAAGTTCTCATTTTAAAGAGTGAGATTATTCTGTTGTGAATTATATTTTCCATTTAATAGTTATCTGACAATTGAATTTCCATAAGTATTAACAAACAGCTTAATGTCCTTTCTTTCTTACAGACAGTGACTGCTGTTTCTCTTATGCTGAATGACATTCACCTGGCAGATTAAACATTTAACGTGTTGACATAGAAGTGTCTAGAGCCTGAAACTTACATTTTGGGCAATGGAGATCTGGTCAATGCAGTCAATAGAGTAGTAATTTAGTAGGATTGAACTGAAGTAGAATCCAGGGACTCTATTTGCCTAAGCATGGAGAGTTAGAGATATTTTAGGTACTAGGCCACCTAGTTGCCAAGTACTGCACTAGAGATTTGTATCTTGCACAAGTCCTTTGCCATGTCTACCAGTTCCATGGAGACAACTAAATTTCTCTCTTTGTAAATTATGCTGAATGAGTTGTTCCCTGCTTTGCTAACTGGGTAGATCAGATCTCTTTTGACTATGGAAGACCAAAGAAGCCTATAGACACATCAGTGGAAGCATCTTAAACTGAAACTGAATCTTGTTCTGAATATCCACACTGTAAAAAATATAAACAGAGACTTCTTGCTTGTCATCAACGGGAATAACTATGTCCATATTGACAGCATAAAGTGTACCAGAGATAGCTTGCTAAACACTTCCTACTTCTGCCAGTGCATTTGCTCCACAAGACTCCTTAAGTTAGTCACATCTTCACTGTTCATACTGGTTTCTTCTCACACTAGGTTTCTCACAGAAGAAAAATTGTCTCCATGGTGCATTGCATTGTATGTGTTCATGTAATGCAACTGGAATTTGTCTCTCTTCTCACACTAATCAACATTGGGAACTTCTAAAGCATTTCTGTAGTGGCTATTAGGCATTCGTCCTTCCTTTATCTTTACCTCTGTATCGATAAATGTGCACATGCCAGAGGGAAGGTAATTACAGTAACTAGTAATATCCAAGTATTAAGCATATGAAGTCAATGTTTCCAAAGAACAAAACAAGATGGAATGACCCAGTGGACCCAAAGCACCATTCGAGATGCTGAGTTGTTTGCCAGGAACAGGGGAGACCAAAATTATGTTTTGATTGCCCTTGCAGGCTTAGCTATAGAAGTTGCTAATGTTAAAGATATCACAACAGAACTTCTATTTCATATTTCTTACACTTGTAAAAGAAAAAGCAGTCAGTTGTAAGTTTTAAGAAAAATTTCTGAGTATTTTCTTTGGAAATCCAAGATCATCGAGTCCAACCTCAATCTAACCTTACTACCCTATCTCTAACAACCCACCACTACACCATGTCCCCAGGCACCACATCCAGACGATTTTTAAACACATTCAGGGATGGTGACTCAACCCCCTCCCTGGGGAGCCCATTCCAGTGCTTAACAACCCTTTCCATAAAGAAGTTTTTCCTGATATCCAACCTAAACCTCCCCTGGTGCAACTTGAGGCCATTTCCCCTTGTCCTGTCACCTGTCACCAGTGAGACCAAACCCGCTCTTGGTACAACCACCTTTCAGGTATTTGTAGAGCACAATAAGGTCTCCCCTCAGCCTCCTCTTCCCCAGACTAAACAGCCCAAGCTCCTACAGTCGCTCCTCATAGGGCATGTTCTCCAAACCCTTCAAATATGTCAAACCCTTCAAATACAATCACATATGTTGACTGTATCACAGTTTTTAATGATGTAACAATATTTTGGTTTAGTGTACATGTTGTGATAACTAACAACTCAAATGCAGTCACTCAACGCCACGCTCTCAGGTGAGCTCCTGGAAGAACACTGAGACTGTGTAAGCAGGCCTGCAGTTGTTCAAGGCTGATTCACCTTTGTAAAATTATGGGGAATTATTTCTGTCTACTTGAACTATATCTAATCCAGGAAGTTAAAAATTCTCAAGACTTGGCTTCAGTCTTGCAGTCATTCATACAGTTTATTCACAATCCCTTGTATGATTTTGACCTGTGCTAGCTAGCATCTTCCCATACAGTACCTGGACATAGTTCTAGCAATAACTTCAGCCAGAGGAAGTTCTCTAAAGGCAACAGTCGTGTTTAAGCTGGGCAAAACTTTATCTATATGGATGTTAACTGAGTCATGCATTGAAATTGGTGCCAGAAAGTGGGGCCTCTCCGAATTCAGTTGTGTGGCTTCTGGTTCTAATTCTTGAAACCACATTCCGAGAAGCAAGCATCTATTCTATTTCTTTTAAAAAATACTTGTTTTTCAAAGGAAATATAATTTAGACTATTCTCCCTTAATTGTTAGAATATGCCTACCTATATGATGAATTATTTTATTAAGGCAAGTTTCTTCTCTTACTGTCCAAAAAATTACTTTTGTCTTCTGCCTTATTTGTGTTCTGGATGATTCATGTTCTGGATGATGGGTGTTATTTAACAACTGGTGCCATTTACCATCTTTATTGGTGATACGGACAGTGGGACTGAGTGCTCCTCAGCAAGTTTGTGGACAACACCAAGTTGTGTGGTGCAATCGACATGCTGGGAAGGGAAGCCATCCAGAGGAACCTTGACAGGCTTCAGAGGTGTAACCCATGGCAACCAGACGAAGTACAAGGTCCTGCACGTGGGTCAGGCCAATCCCAAGTACAAATACAGGCTGGACAATGAGGGGATTGAGATCAGTCCTGAGGAGAAAGACTTGGTGGTGCTGGTTGATGACAAGCTCAACATGAGCTAACAATGCACAAATGCAGTCCAGAAAGCCAACCATATCCTGGACTGCATCAAAAGAAGTATGGCCAGCAGGTCGAGGGAGATGATTCTCCCCCTCTATTCCACTCTTGAGAGACCCCACCTGGAGTACTGCATCCAGCTCTGGAGCTCCCAATACAAGAGGGACATAGACCTGTTGGAGTGGGTCCAGAGGAGGGCCACAAAGATGATCAGAGGGCTGACACACTTCTCTTACGAGGGCAGGCTGAGAGAATTGGTCTTGTTCAGCCTGCAGGAGAGAATGCTCTGGGGAGACCTAATTGCAGCCTTCCAGTATCCGAAGGGAGCCTACAAGAAATCTGGGGAGGGAGTTTTACAGGGTCTTGTAGTGATAGGACAAGGGGTAATGGCTTTAAAATGGAGGAGGAGAGATTTAGATTAGAAATTTGGAAGAAATTTTTCACTATGAGGTTGGTGAGTCACTGGCATAGGTTGGCCAGGAAGGTTGTGGATGCCCCAACACTGGATGTGTTCAAGGCCAGGCCAACCTGGTCTAGTGGAAGGTGTCCCTGCCCATGGCAGGGCAGTTGGAACTAGATGATCTTTACGTTCTCTTGCAACTCAACCAATTCCACAATTCAATGTTTCTATACTAATGGCAAATAATAGCACTCTAGGTTCCAGCTGAAAAAAGTTCCTTTATGCAAAACATTTTTGAGATTCATTGAATAGCACAGCAACTCCATGGCTGGCATGAATGGGTAACGCAGTGGTTGTGTTACACAGCCATGTTCATTTTCTGTTTTTTTTACCAGACTTCATCTATTTTGTGCAATGTACATTCTTTAGACAACCTCTTGGCAGTCTAACTCTTTAATATTCAGTTTTTCTAATGAATTTAACTATTTGATCTGTGAAGGGAAAAGTAGAAATGTGTAATATATATGAATACATAGTATTTAAATCTGTACAGCTGTTGCGTGTTTCAAATGTTACAGCAGCAAATTAATTTCCCCTTTAGATATCTAATGGAATCTGATTGAAACATTTTCTAAAAATCACTTATAATTTTAAGTGTTTGCAAAATATGCATTTTAATAATCAATGAAGCATCTAATATACCTAACAACAACAGATTGGTAAATGTTTGATGAAATGTCAATATTGACAGAGTTAAGTTTTTCAGCATGACTGTCTGTAGTTTTCAATAATTCAGTGATGTACAAAATCTTTTGTTTGTGTATTTGCTGTTTGCTTTGGATTGTGTGTTATGTTCCTTTGAAAAGAGAATGATTAAATGATATGGTAGAATTATCTGCTTATTTAATTCCTACTCCTACATGGAGTGAAGTGGAAGGAGCATTTTTAGAGGAAGATACTGAGCATGCTCTTATTGGGAAGTACTGCATCACATAGGGTGGGACAGAAAAGAAATAATTTTCACCCAGACTTTAATCATATATTTATTTAGCCAATTGTTATGAATAGTATTAATCAGTTCTTTCCAACCACGAGCCCAAAATATATCACTGTGGTACCAGAATTTCTCATAGATAGTACTGTCTTTTTTGTAGTCAGAACTCTCAATACTGCCCATTATTAAGCTTGTCTCATGCTATCTCCTATTAAGAAAAAATCCCAAATCTTTGTCCGAAGAAGCAAAGAAAAATTATTCCTTTTCAGCTATGTTTATGATTGCTAAACCTTACATACTGAATGTTTTCCCCTGGAAATGAAGGTGTGTTGCCTGAGCTGACTTTTTAATTTATACAGCAGTATTTCAGTCAGGAACCTGGAAGTTGATCAGGTTGCTACTCATTTTGGTCTCCTTGCAAAAATCTGAAGCAACTTAGTCAATGCAATCTAGAGTTATCCTTTCAAAAGGAAATTGATTACTTTACCTGTTATATGTCACTCAGAATTGCAAAGCAGTTGATGTGTTGAGGCAGGGGTGGAAGAGAGCCCTAAGAGGAAGGAAATTTAAGAGCACTAGTATGGTCTACCCTAACATACTTCAACACATGAAGTATAGTTTGTCTGAAAAAGTCTTAATGTGCATCAAATGTAAGATTTCATACACAATTAATATTTATTTAGGGCACATACAGCATAGAATATTATACACTTAAAATGGCTCATTAACCCTATATTAAGCAATTTAAGCCAGGCGAAGGGAATCTGAAAATGCACTGTGTCAGCTAACATAGTACATTTGCATTAAGAGTATACAGTCAAGTATAGAAGAAATTTATTCATCTAGAATTTAAGTATGTCAGGGATACCTCATGAAAACTAGATCATAAGCTTTCAAATCTGAATTCTAACTGAGATATACGAATAGCTGGAGAGTACAGGGAATATTTCTCTCTGCAAACTGAAATCATTATTTATGATATTTTCATTTGTAGTCCTGCTTCCAACACTCATTTCTATAATTCCAAAATCTTTACTTTATGCGCTGATAAATAATGTTTTTTCCCTTAGTTCTGAACTCCTCCTGCTTCATCTTCTTCATTCCTAATGTTGTGTGGTAGTCCTGGATAAATAAAACAGGATTGAAGCAGTAAACTGAGAATACAGCTTCCACAGAAACAGCTATAGATACACAGGCAGCTGAGAGGACCATCAGCTTCAGGATGTGTTTAAGGGGCTGAGGAGCTAGGAAATGCATAATACCCTTCTGCAGAGAATTTTGAGCTGTCAGTAGCTGGCTTTGAGGAAGGAATGTCTTTGGCAAAACGTAGACTGGAAAGAGTCATGCTAGAAATTCAGGTCACCAGTGAAGAAACACATAAAATCTTTAAAGACCTCAGGAGATCTAATGTTTCCCAAGGCTCTCACAGCATCTATGGTGTTTCGTCACCCGTATGAAATCATGCCAATTTACAGCATTCTTTCCAACCCAGCATGAAAATACTGAAATTAATGTGAAAACTAATGAGAAAATACTTAAGTAAATGCAGTGGATTCCAGAACTTTGGATATGTCTAGATTTTATCCCAAAAGCTAACAAGGAATTCTAAACTCAGAAGTCCAGTATTATTTAAACAAACACAGAACAGATAATTTTTTAAATAAAGTAGATAAAAATAATTGCCTGAGAACAAACATTAAAGTGTTTCTAAATGATCCCCGCCCCACACACACATATAATTTCTGTCACTTTGTGGGCACTTTTTTTAACAAGTCAGTGGCTTTTTTAGGTCATAAAAAACTCTACACAGGCTCCTCTGGGTCTCCCTGTTATCTCTGAGGCTTCACTATGTGTTTGGTACCTGCTGTTTTCAGCCAGCTTCTAGTTTTTCCTTTTACTGCAGGCTTTATGCTGGCTGTGTCCTTCATAATCTGTCCAACAGACCCACCCCATTAGCCAAGTTGGTGGCATCTCTTTGATAACGTATTTAAGAAAGGGCATAATGCTGCATAGATGTGGGAGGAATGAGGAATCCTACAAACACCCAGGTCAGAGAAGAAGGAGTTGCTCCGGGCAGATATTCCCCTGCAGCCCATGGAAGAGACCACAGTGGAGCAAATATCCACACTGCAGCCCATGGTGAGTCCCATGTCAGACCAGGTGGATATTTCCTGCAGGATACTGCAGCCTGTGCAGGACCATGCAGGAGCAGGTTTATCCTGAGGGACTGAAGCCTGTGGGAAAGACCAATGCTAAAGCAGGGGAAAAGTGTGAGGAGGAAGAAGCAGGAGAGAGGAGATGTTATGGAATGACCACGACCTGCTTTCCCCTCCTCTGTCACATTGCTTGGGGAAGGGTGGGGAGGTAGAGAAGCTGCAAATGCAGGAGTGAATTTGAGCCTGGGAGGAAGGAGGTTGTGGTGGGTTGACCTTGGCTGGACACCAGGTGTCCACCAAAGCCACTCTATCATTCCCCCTCCTCAGCCAGACAGGGGAGAGAAAATAGAACAAAAGACCTGTAGGTCAAGATAAGGACAGGGAGATTACTCAGCAATTAACTGTCATAGACAAAACAGACTTGTCTTGAAGAAAATTAGTTTAACTTATTATCAGGAAAATCAGAGTAGGTTAATATGAAATTAAAATCTTGAAAACACTTCCCCTCCCTTCCTCTCTTCTTCCTGGGCTCAACTTCACTCCCAGTCTTCTCTGCCTCCTCACTCCAACTGGTGCAGGGGATTGGGGAAGGGGGATTACAGTCATCTCATATTTCTGCCTCTCCTTCCTCCTTGGGGGAATGATTCCTCACACTCTTCCCCTGCTCCAGCATGGAGTCCTTATGATAGAGAGTCCTCCAATGTCAGTCCTTCCCATGAGCTGCAGTTCTTCACAAACTGCTCCAGCCTGGGTCGTTTTCTGAGGGTACTCCCTCAGGAACAGATTGCTCCAGTTTGAGTCACCCAGGAGATCACAAGTCCTGCCAGCAAACTAACTCCAGGGTTGGCTTCTCTCTCCATGAGTCCATAGGTCTTGGCAGGAGCCTGCTCCAGTACAGGCTTCCCACGGGGTCACAGCCTCCTTTGGGTTGCTCCAACATTGGGTCTGCCATGGGCTGCAGGTGAATGTCTGCTCCACTGTTAACCTCCACGGGCTGCAGGGTGCAGGGGAATCTCTGCTCCGGTGCCTGGAGCACCTCACTTCATCCTTCTTCCCTGACCTTGGTGTATGCAGAGTTGTTTCTGTCACATATTCTTACTCCTCTCTCCAGCAGCAATTGCCATTGCACAGTTGTTTTTCACCCCATTCTTAAATATGTTATTACAGAGGCACTACCGTTGTCACTGATGGGCTCAACTTTGACCAGAGCCGAGTCTGTCTTGGAGCCAGTTGGCATTGGCTCTATTGGACACAGGGGAAGCTTCTAACAGCTTCTTACAGAAGCCACTCCTGTAGCTTGCCCAGTACAATAACCTGGCCATGGAAACTCAATATAGGGGTGGTGGGAGGGGTGTTTTAGTTTTTGTCTTTGTTTCTCACCAACCTACTCTCTTTTTAATTAGCAAGAAATTAAATTAATCTTCATCAAATTGAATTTGATTTGACTCTGATGATAATTGGTAAGTGATCTCCCTGTTCTTTATCTCAGCCCATGAGCTTTTTTCATTTTCTATGTTATTTTCTCCCCCTGTACTGTTGAGTGGGTTAGTGAGAGAGCAGCTAGGTGAGGGACTGACAGCTAGCCAAGGTTGATCCACCACATCCAGTAACAAAAAATAAAATAAATTCCTTTCATCCGAATAGAAAGTCTTTATTCCCTTGCGTGTATCCATTATTCTCATTACATTATTAAATTCCACAATCGTTTGCTATCGCTATAAGTATAATGGATAATGCTCGGTTAATGAGCCTTCATTTGATAATTTGTTTCTTCTTTTTTTTCTTGTTCAGTGTATAGCTGTAGGTTCTTTTACCAAACACTATTCAATCTCTTCTATAAGACATAGTTACTAAAAACTCCTTCTGTCACATAAGAATTATATGATTGCATAAACTGTGTTCATTGTTTTTCTATTTTTGATGCATAGGGTAGTATCTGTAGGAATTAACGAGTAGTTTCCAACTTCATCAGTTGCAGTTTTTTGACACTGCTTTTTGCTAAATCAAATAACCATTACTATGACAGAGAAAAATTGAATTGTCCCACAATATCAGAAATTGAGTAGGTGAAATAGAATAATCAAATATGATTTATATACTGGCAAAATTTGTATTCATACTTTCAACCTTCGTATCTTCTTGTAGTTTCAGATGCCTGGTGCTTTTGTTGCTTCTTTTTCTCATTAGTTGGCAAAATGTACTTTAAATCTCCAATCTTTTCCTACTTCATTTGGGCTTCTCTATTCTATGAGATTGAAAATGGAAAAACTGTGCTCTGAGTCAGTGACAATAGCTAGAGAAAGTGCTTTATATCCAAAATCAGTTCTCAGACAGTGCTAACAAGTATTTTTGGGGGGCTTTTCCCCGTCTTACAAATTTTCTCTGTTTACTATCTCAAAAAAAAAAGGAGGGGAAACAAACAAATTAAATCTGTGTGTTTCAGGTGTTACTCTGGAATCAGATTCCTGCCTCGACCCAGGGATTCCTGTGAATGGCCATCGCCACGGTAACAACTTTAATATCCGCTCCACAGTAACTTTTAGCTGTGATCCAGGATACACACTGAGCGATGAGGAACCACTCGTATGTGAAAGAAACCATCAGTGGAATCATGCACTACCCAGCTGTGATGGTAAGTGTCAGGTTCTTCAGAGGGCAAACTTTCAGCTAGATTCAGCAACATGTTCTAGTTTCTAACTGGTTTAAACTGTTTTGTTAAATCTGAGCACTTACACTCAGGCTTCTAATTCTCACTGCAGCCTTCTGGCCCTATGTACAAAACATACAAGCTTCCAAAAGTTTATTATATAGTTAAAAGCTCTTAGTCACTACAAAACAAACTAATCTGCCACTCATACTCAGTCATCTTGTAAGCATTACAACTTGTTCCTCCTTTGCAAGGATAGAAGTAAACTATTATTTTCAATTGCATTTTGTGATCAAATTTTAGACTATGGTCTTGGCCCAGTTGATGAAATTCCTGCTGTCACAAGTCTTCTTGTAAGGTGTAATTTTAAAATGAGTAAAGCATTCTTAGTATTCTTCTGTTGGTTTTATGGGTTCCTTTTGCTTGTTTACTTTGCTACAATGAGTTTATGCATGAACAATTAGTTGTTCTAAGATGTGTGAATATTTTCAAGTTAAAACATCAATATTCAGCTCTTTTGTTTGCATGTGAATGTTGAACTACAGAAAGATTTAGGTGTTTTTCACTCATTGAAGGGAGTCCTTATTTCCCAGGTCCATCATCCACTTTCAGCACAAGTGCATAGTAGAAAATTTCAAGCCTTTATGGAGTAGGCCCTCTAGGCAAGCAATATGCGAGAGTTGCACTCAGTTTCTGCTTTTTTCCTCACATATTCAACTACATGGAATTAGCTAGTCTAAAAAGATGAAATAAAACTCACATACTGTTAGGTAATCATTGTATTAGTGTATTTTTCTTTTGAGGCTCAAAAAGTTATGACTCAAACTTTTGGAACGTGACAGATTTAACTGAGGTTGAAATGAGCATTTTGCAGTCACCTGCAGACTATGGATGTTCTCAAAATTGCAACTTCAGAAATTAAATCAGCAGAATAAGTCCTTAAGGGAAATACACGTTGCTTTGTTTCCTGCCAACAAAGAAGAAAAAGAACTATGTACAGACACACAGTGGTTAAAGTTCCCTCTAAGAAATGTGCCATTTTCAAAATACTATAATGTCCAGGTGGAGCATAAAAACAATATTCAAGGGAGAGCTAAAATAAAACCAGATCATTTATATTTTAAATTTTAAACTTAAAACTATGTAAATGATTTGTTAATATTTAATATCTGCTTTAAGGGATGTTGCACAGTTAAATATTTATCTTCCCTCGGTGATCTTTACAGAATAAGAGGTGTTTTGAATGTATACTACTGTTCATTTATGGCATTATGAACTCGATATCTGTGTAACTATGTTGTTTAAATAATGTTACCAACCATATATTTACTGTGGGTTTAGCCATGCATATTCTCATTCATACTTACATGCAGAAATACATATATGCAGGTAAAACTAGACTAGAAACATTTCCTTTCCTTCTACTTATTTGTAAATATATGCAATCCATACAACAAATTTTTTAAAACTTAACCTACACCTTAGTCTAATATGAAATGAAAAACAAAACCCCAGCAAATTTAGCTATAATGCCAGCGTGTTTGTATGTATATGTATTTTTAATATATGCATTTGCAAACAAGTGCTTCAGGTTTATTGAACATTTTGTTATGTATATTTGTCTTCTAGATTATGGCAAAGTATATCACTCTATGTGAGGAAGAAGACTAAAAGCATCTTAGTGCTTTGTTGTTTTCTTGTTAAATATTTATTTTATTAAACTTTAAAAAAAACCCAACATAAAAAGCTGGACAGCAACTGATGAGTGAAAAGCACAACCATGCTGCATTTGTAAGATCAGTGAGCAATTCGGCATGCAAATCTTAAACTTCACTTAATTTGCCATGCAAATTTGAGCAGCCCTTTTTAGCAAATGCTAGTATGCATAAAACGTTTTCTAATGTAGTTCTTGTATCTCTCAGAATATTCTGTTCCAAATAAATTGCTCTTGCTGGGACAATCTGAATGACTTGAAGAGAGGGAAATACATTTTTTTTCCCCCCTGAACCTCACAGAAGAAATCTAATAGAGACAAACTTTTATATTGCTTGAAAAAAATACTTTATTTCTTAAAAAAATTTATTTTTTAAAATAGAATGAAATATATAACTTTCTAAAAACGTAGTGCAAGAAAAGCAGCTGCAAGTTATTTGGGTTTTGAGTTAGTTCACAAAAAAATTTAATCTTACTTCTTAAATACTACTACAATAGAAATTGATACCTTCAATATTCTGGAACAAAGTTTTACTTATTTTTATATTCTGCTAACTAACAGGAGAGGCTGTAGATGAAAAATAAACTCCCTTTTGAGGACTAATTTATGAATAAAATTGTCAAATATGAATGTCATGGCTTTGGATGAATTAACTTCTTATTTTAATACTTGAACCCATTTTAATTTTAAAATAAAATCTAGTTCAAAAAGTGAACTAGATAGTTTTTTCAAGAAAAAACAGGACTTCTGTATAACTTCTGTTGGTTTCCCCTCTTTTTTTTCTCTTTTTAAGCCTTATGTGGTGGATATGTTCATGGGAAGAGTGGAACTGTTCTTTCTCCGGGTTTTCCTGATTTTTATCCAAACTCTTTAAACTGCACTTGGACTATTGAAGTGTCACACGGCAAGGGTAAGAATCTAATATGAGTCGCATATGGGTATGTAATAACTATGTTCAAAAATTCAAACACACAAACATAATAAAATGCCTTTTATGAGTTGAGTTAAATCAATGCATTCCGCCCTTATTTTGAGGAAGAAATTTAATTAAAAAAAAAAAAAGCCTTCAGACGTGGTGGTTTTATTTTGTGCTTATTTTGCAAAAGAAACATTCTTCTAACAGTAAGCAAAGGGAATGTGTTCTAATTTCAGAAAAATAGGCAGAAGTAAAAGAGACAATACATGAAAATACTAGTTACTAGTTCACTTTTTG